>OVBX01004961.1:0-13087 GCA_900406325.1 Erucastrum elatum
ATATATATATATATATATATATATTTATTCTTTAAAATATTTTTACGGGATAAATAAAATAAAAATTTAAAAGTTGTAAAACAATATGTTATATAAATTTTAAACTTGGTTAACTATAAAAATATGATAACACTTCTTAAGTAACAATGTGATGAGTGCTAAATCATATGTTGAAACAATGATTATGTATACTGATACATTTAAAACTCTAAATTTAAACAAGATATACTTGTATCTTTACATGCATAGGAGCAGAGCGGATATCACTTGAATTTTTTTAATATTTTTGATTTACTTAGATTTTAATTGATATTAACATTTAATTTTTTTTGGTTAAAAAATTTACAAATATCTAAAAAAAATTGTATTGAATTAATATGAAAAATTATTGAATCAAATTTATCAAATGCAAAACTCTGATAAAGGTTGATTGATTGAAACTTATGATCATTCGGACAAGGTCAATTCAGCTTAGTCAACAAGATTTAAAATTTAACGTCAATATGTAGTGTCTACACACCATCATATTTGATTGGTTGCTTCTGAGTCTGGTCTTTAATTGTTTTTTTCTTCTTAAAATCGTTTTCATCTACTTTTTTATTGATAAAGATCTTTATCTACTCTTAGGTATACAATAAATTTATTCTGTCTCAAAAATGATCTATGTTTTTTTTAAAAAAAAAATATTGTTTCTAAAATATACACATTTTTCATTTTCATTGTCCGTAATAATGATAAATTGTAAACTTCGACGATATTAACTGTGTTTACTGAATTTTAGTTGATTCAAAATTATAAAAATAACTAATCACGAAAAACAATGCATTTATAATTAAAAAACTACTTATGTGTTTTCTTAATATATGTAAAAATCTACAATATAGTTTATTTTGAAAGGGAGAAAGTATCATTTTTCTCTCTCTAAAATATAACATTAACTTTACAACACTTTTAACCCACACAACTAACATGTTATAAATCAAATCCAAATCGTTCACATATTTTTTGTTACAGAATCAGTAAAGTTATATGTAATTTGAAATATTTTAAAATATTATAAATTAGTTACCGTTTTCATGAATACATTTAACTAAAAATATTTTAACATCTTAGTTTGTAGGTTAGTCATTATTGTTTATAGTTTAGTATTTCGAATGTGGAGTTGAGTTTATAAACTATTATAAATATTTTCTAAATAATTTTAAATAATTAAGCAAAGTTAATATAATTTTTCATAAATTTAAAATTAATTTAAAAAAAAACTATTTTCAAAATTAATTTGAAAAATAATATCAAATTCACAGTAAAATTGTTTTTCTTTTCAAAAGAGGTCCACACGAGTTGTAGCCCCAAGTGATTGGTCTATAATTCCATATGTTTTTCTCATCGTCATCTATTCTGACAGTTGTCGAAACCAACTCTCATCTTCTCTATTAAAAGAGAACACTATTTTTATATACCATACAAAATATCATAATAGATTCATATATATATATATATATATATATTTGATTATTTACATTAATCTATTGAAAATATAAAATTTCTAAAAAACTTAATAATTATAAAGNTATAAAGATATTAAATTACAAATCTGTTGAAATAAATCTAACAAAATCTTACCAAAAATTTTGAATATTTTTTAAATTAATAAATTGAATAATTTCGTACCTAATAATATAATATTATAATAAATTTTAAATATTTTTTTATAAAATAAAATAAATAAAATTATATTCTATTTTTATAAATTTTATCAATTTTATAATTTTTTCTCTCTATTATATTAAAATAGAAGTAATTTATAAATTAAATATGAAATGATTTTAAATTCATAAATTAACATATTTAAAAAAAATAATACTTTCATCTAATAAATAGATAAAGTAGTATTCACCAATTAAAAATATTAAAATAGTATTCACCGTTTAAAAGGAATACAATTTTGTAAACTATGCAATATTTTTGTATAAAATAAATAAAATTGTTAATTTATGTCAAAATTGTATATCTGCAATTATATTATCTAATTATTTATTTTAAAGTTACAAAAATATACTATCTAAAAGTGATTATATAATAGAATATAACTTAAACTTTAAGCACTATTTAAAAAATATGCTATTCAAATTCTTTAATTTTAAATTCATTTAAGATACTAAAAAATCAATTTTAATAAATAATTTAATTTTTATTTTTAATTATGACAAAATATATTGAAAAATTTATAAATAATCTCATGAAAATGTTCAGTTTTTTAATAAAATAATGCATTAGTTTAGTAACAAAAAAACGAATAATCATATAATTTCTTAAGCTCACAAATTATAAAAATAAATAGTTACGTGCGGATGAAAGTCTATTTTATATTATAAGTAACTTACATAATTGTATACATTCCATTTATTGTTACGAATCACATAATTTATGTATGAGGAATGTGCGCCAGGTTTGGGTCACGTATGCAACAAATTGTTTTCAATTGGTGAAGATGGTTTCAGAACCAGAAGAATTGGCCGTTTTTGCAAGTTATATGGAGGATATCAAGACCTTGCAAAAAAGTTTGTTCAGAACAAAGATCATTCCACGAACGAAAAACCTGAAGGCAGGATGTGTGAGAAAACAACCGTCTTTTATCGTTCACATGTTTACAGAGCTACCGATATGGTTCATAGAGTCAATATGAGTCTGTTCTTTTGAAGACAAAAAAAAACTATACAACCATCTAAGTTGTATGTCTCTTGTATTTTTTGGTATGAGTCATTGTATGCAGAGCCGTGATTAGGATTTTGTATGCCATAAGCCAATGAAAATAAATATTTCTAACATACACTTGCAATGAAATAAACCAAAAATAATGTTTTATGATCTTCATAACATATAAACTAAAAAATCATTAAAATTTAAAAATCTTTTAAAATGTAAACATAATTCTTGTAAATAGTTTTCAGAATTAATTAAGTTGTGATTGTAGAAAAAGAATCTTATGAATACTAGTCGTAATTTGGATTTTATTTTTTTTAAAATTAGAAAATAGTTAACTATAGACCCCATACAAAATAAAAGTTTATAATTGTCTAATAAGTAAAATTTACATAAGATGATATGCCCTAAGTCAATGCTCTAAAACTTTTTTACTAGTCACGGCACTGCTTGTAAGATTTGTTTTGCCTGAGTAAAACGATGGCTTACTCGTTTCTGGGAACTAAGGTGATTAAATAAACATATCACTCTACGTTTCAAAAAAAAAAAAAATCACTTCCGAGAAAATTGACGTGATGCTAATCTTCAGGTTAGCCAAATATTATAGCAGGACAAACTTATGCATACAACTTATATTTTTCTAATATGTGTGATTTTCTAACGCTGGAAAAGAGTTTTAAAAAGAGTTTCACAATCAATTGTTCACCTAAAAATATCACACCTGACTCATTTGTATTTAAAACTTTTTAAGGAAATAAAATCTTGAATCATGGACTAAAATTCCAAATGAATTATTTGAAAAATAAATACAGACAAAAAAAGTGGAAAAGTGAATGAGTCAAAAGCAGGAAAGTCTAAAGTAAAGACTTGTATTATACAAATAGGAAAGCAGAAGTGCATAACGAGTTGAAGAACTTTGAAGCATTACCTTTTGTTCTTCTCTCTCTATCTCGTTTTCAGAAGAACAGTTTTATTTGGATGGATGAGACAAAACAACAACAGGAACTGACGCAAGAGCAAATAATAGAGTTCAAAGAGGCTTTTTGTCTGTTCGACAAAGATGGAGATGGTTGCATCACTGCTGGTGAACTTGCTACTGTGATCCGCTCGTTGGATCAGAATCCAACCGAACAAGAGCTTCAAGACATGATCGATGAGATTGACTCCGATGGTAACGGCACCATCGAATTCTCTGAATTCCTCAACCTCATGGCCAGCAAAATCCAGGTTTACATTAACCATACGAATCTATATGATCAATAATCATATTGGGTTTTGGTATTTGTTGATTAAATTTTTATTTTTGGTAGGAAACTGATGCTGATGAGGAGCTGAGAGAAGCATTCAAAGTGTTTGACAAAGACCAAAATGGTTACATCTCTGCCAGTGAGGTTAGCATATTACAAATTATCACACATTCCTCTCTTAATCGAATTAATGTTTCAGAATTTTGTTAAACATATCTATCGATACTTATATGTTTAATGGTTAGATATTCGTTGATCAAGTATTATAGAGTAAAGGTCAATCCGATGTACTCTGTTGCGCATTGCACAACACCCCTGTACGTGCGGTCTCATTATGTTTTACTAAATTCAATGATTGAAGACATCAATATAAAATTATGACTGATTGTATGCGTGTATCTAATAATTCAGTGCCTAAAGAAGGTTATATAGGAGAAATCAAGCTATACATCATGGTTAGGAACTTAGGATCTTTTAAAATTAATGACAATATCAAACAAGGAGGGTTAGATGATATTTCGAGTTGTAGAAGAGATCATTTAGGTGTCGTATTCGATTCTTTTCCTTTTTTCTCTAAAATTTAAATTTGAAATTTAGACAAGCAAATAACAACAAGATATGTCTTGTGTCGTAGAAAGGTAAATTGTTTGAGGGTTCGACCTAGCTGGCTCTGTGACTTTTCTGGAGGATAACGAGGCCAAAACAAACATTTTAAAATTCTAACAAACATTTTAAAATTCTAACAAACATTTAGTAAAATGAACCTATGATTCTTCTGGTTTATTGGCCAGCCCCCACATGTCTCTCGCCTTGTGCAAATAATATTTTTACATATTCTTTTCACACTCATCAAAATATTTTCTTTAATGACCACTAAAATGTTAGTTTCTTCCGAAAAATATTTTGGCTGCAACACGAGTATAAGTTGACAAAGAAAATCATGAAATTTATGGTTTTGAAAATGAGATATGTGATTTGTTTTACTCAACACATCAGGTAATATCATAATTGTTGATATATAATTGCAGTTGAGGCACGTGATGATCAACCTTGGGGAGAAGCTCACAGATGAGGAGGTTGATCAAATGATTAAGGAGGCAGATTTGGATGGTGATGGTCAAGTCAATTATGATGAATTTGTAAGGATGATGATGACCAGCGGTTAACTTGAATTCAATATTTTTCTCAAAAAAAAAAACTTGAAATAATGTTTATCTTTTATAAATTTGTTGATGTTTTTTCCTCTTCTTCAGAAAATCATAGAGTACTTTTCAATTATTTTAAGTTAAGCTTCTGCATATTCTTTGGTAGTCTACTCATAGACAAGATAAGGAACTCATGCTATATTGCACTGGAACATATTCACAAAAGTAAACATTCTATACTTACTAGATAACCTTTTATAAAAAAAAATTGTTTACAAATTCTTTTGAAGAAATATATGTGTTACAAAATTATGTTACATGTAACTATATTCTTTTATTAATAGTATAAAATCTATATTTTGTTGACATGTTTGGCTGTAATAAAATTACAAACATGGCAATACCAAATAAGATATGTCTTACTATCTGTTTAGCTAAGTTATTTAAAAATCTCAAAAACAACTTAATATTTCAAACCAATTTAAAAGAAAACACATTACAATCTAATCATTTACTTACTTAGTAGGATAACTTATAACGACAAATCAAATATTTCTGATTTATTTGAAACCATGTATGACGTATGTTGTAGAAAACATGATTATATGATAATTTTAAAATATATTATCCATTTACATATTTTTTAGCATATCACCCATACATTCTTTTTTAATCAGAAATTCTAGAATAATAAAAAATTATTAAAATTGACTGAAATGTTATTATAATTGGAAAGGATTGTAAACCTTCAACGTAATTTCGAGTTTCCACTCAAATTTATTTATTATTTATACCTTTTATAAAAAAACTTCCCAAAAAATTACATGCTTATAAATTAAAAGTATATTTTGGTATAACACAGTGGCGGATGTACATTGATTTTGTGTGGAGCATTTGCCCACCATGAACTTTTTAAGTTAGTGTAAATTTGTGAAGGTTTTTTTCTTAATGCCCTGTTGAAATTCAATTTCATAAAGATAGTTAGTAGAATTTTATAGTTTTGCCCCGGATAAAAGTAAATTCTAGCTCCGCCCCTGGTATAACATTACCTAAATTGAAAGAATCTGACATTGTTTGTCCTTCCCAAGTATCACCACATAATGACTTGTTATATCTTGATAATTCATTTAACAGGAGAAAATAAAGACTAATAACTTCATTTCGTTTAGGATTTGTTGATATTCAAATTCAAATCATACTTCCTAATATATTTATCGATAATGTTTCATTTGAATATATCATATAAGTATTTGTAAGCAAGTGACTGCATTCAATTGTTTTTCTACGCCATTTTAATAAACTTGTGAAAGATTTACAATGAGTAACATATGTACGTGAACCATTTACATATTTTCAAAGATCTATACAAAAAATCATGACTATTAGATTTGAGATAGTTCTTTTTAATATTATATTTACTGTATAGACACATCATTACAAAAAGACATTCGATTCCTCGAGGGACTTTATATGGGGCAGCACAAATGAACAACGTAAGCAACATTTGGTTGCCTGGGATCGAATATGCAAGCCAAAGAAGGATGGTGGTTTGGGTATCAGGTATGCTAAGGAGATGAACATGGCGCTAATAGCAAAGGTGGGCTGGAGATTGTTGAATGATAGCACTAGTCTTTGGGCTCGAGTTCTGCGCTGTAAGTACAACGTTGGTAACTTACAAAACTTAACTTGGCTTGCTTCTACTGGCTCATGGTCGTCGACTATGCGGAGTGTGGGGCTCGGAATCTTAGAGGTGATCATGAAAGGATATGCTTGGGTCATTGGTGATGGTGCAAGTATTTGTTTTTGGACGGATAAGTGGCTGGAGAATGAAGCTTTGGTTGATTCTGTACACGGTCATCTTCCTGAGGCGTTGGTAAACATCAAGGCGAAGGAGTTGTGGCAGGCAAATGGAGGTTGGAACTTTGATCTTATTGGACAGTATGTTGATGAGGAGAAGAGGCTGGAACTTAGATCTGTTGTCATGATACAGTAACAGGAGTTAAGGATAGATTGGTTTGGGGAGAGACTCGTGATGGGAAATTCTCCGTGGCATCAGCTTATGCACTGTTAACATGAGAAAATGTCCCTAAACAGAACATGGAACAGTTTTATAACTGTATATGGAGGATAAAAGCACCGGAGAGGATACGTGTTTTTTTGTGGCTGGTCTCGCAGCAAGTTATTATGACGAATGAGGAGAGACTTCTAAGGCATATTGGGACTTCTGGTGTTTGTCAAGTGTGTAGAGGGGGTGTGGAATCGATAATTCATGTTCTTAGGGATTGTCCAGCTATGCAAGGAATATGGACCCGTATTATCCCGCGGGTGAAGAGAGAAAAGTTCTTTCAGCAGTCCTTGTTTGAATGGATTTATGACAATCTCTCGAGCTCGGAGGTGAGAACGGAGACTGGATCTTGGGTAGTTCTCTTTGCAGTAGCAGTGTCGTGGGCGTGGAAGTGGCGGTGTGGGAACATCTTTGGGGAGAAATGACTCTGTCGAGACCGAGTCCAATTCGTTAAAAAGCAGGCTAAGGAAATAAACATGTGTAGTGTGAAAAAGTACGAGGAGAGGATTCCTAGAACGAGGGTAGAGAGGTGGATTAAGTGGGAGAAGCCGTTAACAGGATGGTTTAAGGTGAATACAGATGGGGCTTCGCGTGGGAATCCGGGGCTTGCTACAGCTGGTGGTGTACTGAGAGATGAGAATGGCATTTGGATCTGTGGATTTGGTCTGAATATCGGACGTTGCTCTGCACCTTTGGCTGAACTCTGGGGTGTTTACTATGGTTTGTGGATCGCTTGGCAGAGAGGAGTGAGGCGTGTGGAGGTAGAAGTGGACTCCTCTGTGGTGTTGGGTTTCTTTCAGACAGGGATTGCGGAGACGCATCCTTTGTCCTTCCTAGTACGATTGTGCTATGGCTTTATCTCTAGGGACTGGATAGTCCGTTTTAAACACGTCTTCAGAGAAGCTAATGGTCTTGCGGATGGCTTGGCTACTTATGCTTTTTCTCTAGCGTTAGGATTTCATATCTTTGATGTTGTTCCAGTAGAAGTTAATTTCCGGTTGGTTGAGGATGATTCAGGCCCGCCTAAGTTGAGGCATGTGGTCGTGTAGTACGTTTTTGTTTTTTGAAATAATTTAAACTTGGGAGGTTTTCTCCCTTGTATTCACCAAAAAAAAAAAAAAGACATTCTATTCTATAATGAATAGACTCATAATTATAGAGAGACACTTAATGAGACATTTTAACAACTCACAGAATATGTTATCTTTTATAATGAGAAGACATAATTCTTAAAACGAATAACTGTAGAAATACAACTATTAGGTATATTAAATATTTCTTAAATTAATTTATTTTTATAATAAAAAGAAACATGATTTAAAAATAATAGAGTTCAATTTTTATGAAAATACACAATTTTTTATAATAAAAACATCACTCTTAAAACTGGTGAAGTTCAGTTTTTTTTTATGAAAAGATATGACCTTTTAATAATTTAAAAACACAGCTCTTAAAACTAATACACTTCAGTTTTTTTTAATGAAAATATGCAACTTTAACACTAATTGAAATTTCTAATATTAATTCTTTTTATGACGAAAAGAATAATCTTAAAACTAATAATTGTAGAGAGACACTTATTGAAATATTTTAACTAATTTTTAAACTAATTTTTTATTCTAATAAAAAGATACAACTCTTAGAGTTTTTGGCCTTTTTAACTAAAAATGTATGTTAGATTGAGTGTACATATGTTCTCTGAGAATATTCATTATTGATTTTTCTGTTTTACCGGGAAAATACAATTTTTCGTTTTGGCAAGAAAACACGTTTTGTGGTTTTGGTGGGAAAATGTATTTTTGCAGCTTTGGCGGAAAAACCAAACTTTTGGGTTTGGGCGGGAAAATAAAATTTTTGGTTTTGGCCGGAAAGCACGTTTTCGGTTTTAACGGAATTTTTTTTTGGTATTGGCGGGAAAATAATATTTTTCGGTTTTAATGGAAAAACGATAATTTATGGTTTTCGCGTGAAAACACGTTTTGTAGTTTTTGCATAAAAACATGTTTTTGCCGGTTTCACGAAAAATGCATTTTGGCAGGAAAATTTGTTTTTGCGGTTTTCGGAGGAAAATGTCTTTTGGTGAGAAATCCCGTTTTGTGGTTTTCACGAGAAAACATGTTTTGCAGTTTTGGTTGGAAAATGCATTTTTATGAGAAAACACATTTTTTTTTGGTTTTTGGCAGAAAAACACGTTCTCACGGGAAACACATTTTGTAGTTCTGGCAGGAAACACGTTTTTTGTGCTTTGGCGAAAAAAATGTGTTTTGGAATTTGGGTGTGAAAACGCGTTTTTATCATTTTGGCATGAAAACACGTTTTTGCATTTTTTGCGCGAAAATACGTTTTGTAAATTTGGCGGGAAACCCCGTTTTTGCAATTTTGTCAAGAAATGCATTTTTGGGATTTTGGCGTGAAAAAAATGTTTTTAGGTTTTCGCGGGAAAATGTATTTTTATGGCTTTGTCAGTTTTCGTGTGTGACAAAATGATAAATGTTTAAATTTGTAATTTGTGAATTTGTGAATTTCATCAGAGGCATAATAGACATTATACCATTTTGAATGAATTATCTCCATCTAAATGGTCCAATATTGGTTCAGCTAAATGAACTTTTGAATTAAGCATAAATTTTCAAAAGTTATCCTGATAATCTATCTGAATGAGTTGCTCTTCCAGTGTCTAAACAAACAAAACATCTAGATGGTTCATCCTGATCGGATGAAAGAAACGAACAGGCACAAATAGTGATAGGCACAAACCACTCATCTAATTGATATGATACTTGATCAGCAAATCCATAGTTACAGTGTTATTTGTTTGCCAATGCTTCTTTTTATGTTCGTTACGTAGTGTTAAAACACTCGGATGCATCATATTAAAAATTCATCAACTTCAGAAATTATACTCGTCTTGTATAAAATGCCTCGTTGTAGTGTGTAATGTGTTAGCTGAAGTTTGTCCTGTCCACACATTTGAGGTTTAAGCGCCAGTCCCTGTTGGGGATGACATGAAAAAATCAAGCATATAAATTATCATCAACTCCTGTCAAGTGAAGAGAAACTATAAATTTTCAAAATAAACCGGTTTGGTGATATTTTGGCAGGTTAAATATTTAACAGAATAAATATTTAACGAAAGATCTTACAAATCAGAAGAAATACAAATGTTCGACCATTTTGCTTCACAACAACATTTATAAGAGTATATCTTGGTCTCGCCATTTAAGCCCATTTCAAATTACATATGATTTTGGTTAACCTATAAACTAATGGACCGACAAGTATGGTATCCCTTCAAAAATACCATTAGACTAAGCCCATCTAGTTTTAGTTCAAATTCATATTCCCTTTCAATATATTCGTCTGTTATTTTGTTCTAAGAAAAAACTTATGTTATCAAACACCATATACAACATATAATAGGAATTTCATAGATTAATACTTAATAATAATAAATTTCATTAACTATAGTTAGATTAGTTATATTCAATAATTTAATAAAATAAGAAGATAATATTTTTTAAAAAATATATGTACATATTGTTTCATTAAGTTCAAAAATTTATAATAATTATATATAATAAATATTATCTTATTTTTATTAAAAATATAATATTTTAACTTTTTTAACACTCCAAACCATTTTAACGCTACATTATAATATTATTTAGAAAACATTTTAATTACATGATATATATATATATATATATATATATATTTTACATATACCAAATAATCTAATAAAAATATAACACAAAATTTAAATTTAATCAATATATAAACCATGATATTTGAAAAAAACAAATATGTGAAGCTAAAGTTTTTTTGTCAATTATAAAAATACTATAATTAAAATTTTTATTAATTTATAATAAATAACTTTAGTGATTTACTCATAATAAAAATAAATAGTTTGAAAATAAATAAAAATGATACAAATCTAAGCTCTAACTTATAAGAACTAAACATTAAAACCCAAATAAAATCATGGATCCTAAAATCAAATCATAAAGAACATTTTAAATTTCATCTCAAACTTTTCAAATATTTTTGAAAGAGTTACGTATTTGTTCAATTGTCATTTACTTAAAATGATAATTAGTGCCTCACCACCATCACCACAAGTTTTCTACCCCATTTTCGACCAGCGATCTCCACATTTATGGGTTAGTTTTGGAAATTTTGTAAAATTTCTTTATTAACATTACAATTATTACATGAGTTTTTGCTCTTTGCTTTAGGCTTATTTATACTGTATCAAAACTGACTTTTTGGTAGATAAAATTCTTTAAACTCATCTCAGGATATGAACGATTCCTCTTTGAATCCGAAAGCAAAAAGGAAATCCCCTATATATTAAAAGAGAAGCACTTTTAAGAGTTTCCTTAATCGGAATTGGATTAGAGAAGCATTTGTCCAACGTGTATTCATGAGAAGCCTCTATTAGCGAAATTGCATACGTGGCATGCAGAGAAGCGTTTGTCCAAAAAATTTCACATTTAATGAAATCGTCACTTTCCTTAAAATTTTGTTGGCATGAAAAAATTCTCTCAACGAGATTCATTCTTCCTCGAAACACTAACTTGCAAAGTAACGTCCTGTATGATTTACCAAACTTGAGATTCCTTCTTCGTGGATCATAGAAATATTTTTAGGTAAAGATTCATAAAAAGCCAGCTCCGAAAATAACGTAATATTTTCAACGCAACAGCCAAAGATGTAAGTTATCACCGGAACAATTAACATCATATGAAACTTGAGCTGCCTTCTTCGTCCATCACTGCCGAGATGAAAACAGAACTCGAATTTTCTTTTTCGATTTATCAGTGTCACAACGTAGACGAAGTTGTTGTGATGAAGAGTATGTCGCTTTGTCAACGAATTAACAAAGAGTGACGAGTTTGCTTCTTCCGCAAATAAACGTAATTTATGTATTTCTGATAGAGTTTCATGTATCTACTGCTATGGCTGTAAATTCCTAATTCTATTACGAACACATGCGTTTACATAAATCTCTGCGAAGTATGGCCGTCGAAACATACGTACACAAGGCTGCTATTCTTAACACGAGATATTTGTATGTTAACTTGAAGACGGCATTGTTCACAACTGAATGTGGCGATCGATGTAAAGCCGTATAAGTATAGCTATTAAGTTTATTAGAGACGTGATTGATTGGAAAGCTTCTGTTTTGTGCGAAAGCTTTCTTAGCACAACAGAACTATGTAAGAAGTTTAATGGCGCGAATGTGCGATCTCTATAACAGACATAACACAAGAGAAGGATCTCAGGATACGAAGATGGTAGGTTTTACTAATATTCATGGAGCTTCACTATATGTGGTTCGAAGATTAACAAAACACAGAGGTGATACACATTTACCGTTGGTCAGCCATGTTGAATCAAAGTAACAAAACATACGTTGTGCAACACAAAAGAGAGACGATCAGTTTTGTTTATATTTTCTTGAATATCCAAAAACTTATGTTGCTTAAAGCAAAAGAGAGACGATCAGCGTTGTTTTTTGGACGGTGAATTTTGCATGTAACATATTAACGTATTTTATATTTGATATAACATACTAACGTAAATTTTTTCTTATATAATAGATTTGATACAATGTTGTAATATATAGTACGATGATCACTAATATTTGGAACACACCATAACCATTTTGCATGATAAAAAATTTTCATGCACTCACAAGCGCAACCTTCCCACTCATTATATATTACTGATATAATTATGTAATATATAGTACGCATGTTACCTATATATTATGACTAACATGAGATATGATATATATAATTCCCTATATATTAATTTTCAAACATTACAACATGTTTTGTAGTCATGTATCATTATTAGTATGATTCTTAGAATCCTTAGAAAAATAAGTTGGTCCATACAAATATATATTATACTTTTTA
>OVBX01004963.1:0-13772 GCA_900406325.1 Erucastrum elatum
TAATATATATATATATATATATATATATATATATATATATTATTTGTGATATATATATATTATTTTAAACATTGTAGTCAGAGCTGTGCCTCCTTAGAAAAAAATTAAACATTCGCTTCGGGCAGCAATATTTTTTGAAGATCAGGGCATCACTAATTATTAGCAAAGACTTGATATAATTATAAAAATAAAGATATGTGATAAGTAGAATAAAAAAAACTTGGAATTATAATGAAAACATGGTCCTATTTAACAAAATATAGACAATTGTTAATTATTCCTTGTCTTAGAGCATTTTTTTGTTTCAAAATAAGTGTTATTTTATGATTTTAATGCAAATTTTATTAACTTTTTACTCTAATATATTTTTTCTATTGATTGACATATGGTTAGGTGTTTCGGTAATGATATTTTTATCTAGTAAATATATCAAATTAAATATTGTATTAATTTGTGTATCGAAATCTAGAATGACAAGTAAAATGAAACGGAGGAAATATTAAAGAATATATGTAATTAGATTGTTGGCGGTTATAGTTTTAAATGCATTTTAAAAATACTTCCAAAAATGTAAAGTTCATAAAACTTTATTTTTGTTTGGTCATGGCATAAAATGAGTAATTTAACTAATTTATCTAAAATAGTTATAAAACTTAATGGTAATAATTAATTAATATTTTTTTAAGAAATAAAAATTGTTAAATGATAATTAATTTGTTTACTATTTTTATTTTGTATATATTTATTTTCTCGGGTAATTGTAGTATTATGTTTATTAAAGAAATTTTAATGATTGACTTCGGACAAATATAAACGTCTACACGGCTCTGATTGTAGTAAAAGACTTTGACAAAAAGAAACAATTTTGTAGTAGCTGTTTCTATCCTGTTTAGCCATAAAGCTCCAAGAAAGTGTGTTTGGGTGATAGTGTGTTTGGGTGATATCCTTTGAATTTTATTTTTGCTTCTACTGCTTTCTCATCGGTTCTTTCTCTTCGTTCGTCTGAATGTTCACTCCGAGTTTTGTGCTTTGCACAAATAATAAGCTCTCTAAATTCTCTGTCCCCAAAAAGTGAGTGACTCTCTGTGCGTGCTACAAACTTTGCGATATTTACATGACGTCAACACTTTCCAAGTAGGGTTTTTTGTCTCTCTCTTTTGATGGGTCCACACTGGAACACTAAATAATAGTATTTACATATGAGAACAAGAAAGCTAGCGGTATTTTCCTAAAACCATTTGAGAAATTAAACCATCCAAGAGAAGAATCTGGAGGATGACCGATAGAGAATCTGGCGGTATATTCTCAAAATGAGTTTCAACCGTAGTAAATATTCTACAGAAACTAGTTTTCTACATATCCGAAGAATCAGCCATAAATATAATACCATAAATATCTCTGTTTCATCTGTGTTGCATAACTATAATAGTTGGATAGACCAAAATATCTGAAATTTCTTAGTATTATTTTACTATTTTTTACCACAAAAAACTATTCTATTACTGAAACTTAAATTTATATTATTTTTATAGAGAGATATTTTGATTATTTATACAAAAATTTAAACTAACGAATAATATTTAAAATGTTAATTTATAACTATTGTCTAATACTGTGTATATAGTGAAATCTCATTGGTCTAGTGGTTTGATCAAAAGTTCATTAATGTTTCTACATCATGAAGTCTGAGTTTCAGTTTTTTGAACAGATGAAATTATGCGAATTAAGAGAAAAAAAATTACAGAGCCGTTGTGAATCTGTTTTCTTTACGTTAATGATAAAAAAAGAGAAAAAAAAACATTACAAAAAATCTGTAGCATGACACAAGAAGTACCGTCAAGCAAGTGTGGGTCCTAAGGACAGTACAAGTTATGCAACCAAACATAAATTTTTATACGGCAAGATAAAATTGTCGGCTGTGATTGTCTGTAATAATTTTCATAGAATATAAATTATTTGAAAAAAAATTATTTGAATATCTTAAAGCATCGCCAACCCGATTTCATTTTGCAGTAAATTATGGAGTACGATTAAAAATGCTCTTAGTAAAGACATCTACTAATTTATATTTTGGGAATACATATTTCATGCTTACAATCTATGGTTGTGTATAATCTCTAATACAATGACAATCTGATTCTACATATTCTGTCTTCTTACTTACAAAAACATGATTAAGTACAATTTGAAAAGCTTATTTATTATCACAATGTATATCCATGCGACATAAATGTTTAATATCCATAGATGACAATACACTCTTAATCCACTTCAGTTTTTTTTTCAGTACATCAACCACAACTATATTTTTTTTTTTTGAACTAATTTGATGCATTAAAGTAAATGTAACTGATATGGTTTTGAGGCCATATAGAGTTTTACAAGTTTGAT
Source organism: Erucastrum elatum (assembly GCA_900406325.1). Lineage (NCBI taxonomy): Eukaryota > Viridiplantae > Streptophyta > Magnoliopsida > Brassicales > Brassicaceae > Erucastrum > Erucastrum elatum. Next base: position 2,392 of record OVBX01004963.1, read on the forward strand.
GGAGAACCATAGAAGTACAAAACTTTGCAAGATTAAGATAGCCTATTTTTCATCAAGCTAGACACAGAAACAAAGCGAATAAAGCTTTAGGAGTTGCGGTTAACCACAACTATATATTCTAATTCAGCTAACCAAAAAACCACAATAACTTTGCTTTTTTTACTTCCAAAATCATGAGAAAATCGCAATTGTATTAACCAACCACTCAACGAGGCAACTAAACATCCAACCCAATCAGTCGCCCCATGTTGTGAGTCATTCCAAGTCACCCTTTCAAATAATGAGTAGTTAGCTAACCATTGATCCTCCTTTTGTCTTTGAATAAACTGAGACAATATATGAAGAAAGTATACAATATCATCTCTAGTCGCAGCCAAATAAATCAATCTCTTAACAAAACTTTGATATTTCACTGGATTATCATATAAATTCTCATCAGAAATATAAAAAAAAAACACTAAAATTTTGTTCTCCAAATTTGGTATTAAGGATTAATCAATCATCGTGACACAACCAGTTGTGTGCCACCAGACAACTTTGAAGCGATTTCTGTAACTTTTTCCTCAACAAATCTAGGATTATGCTTCACAATTTTATCATCTTTCTGGTTGCATCTTCAACTTTGTGCATTTGCTTAGAGATCTTTTTGTTTTTTTAACCTGCAACAACACGATGGAGATGTATATGTCAAATCCTGAACATTATTTATCTCGCAAGAAATGCCTCTGACAACTCCCTACCAACCCGTTGGTTTGTTGTCCTGATCTTCAGGTTCTTTGCTACTACTTGCACCCAGCTGCGATGTTGTTTGATTCTACAATTAGCAGTGATAAAACACGGTCTTGTCAGCATCAAAACCATTTGTAGGAAGAATAAGAACAATGGATAATTTTGAAAGAATTACCTGCAACTGAGGAGGAAAAGGAGGAGGAGGAGGAGGAGGTTGCATCTGTTGGAGACCAACAAACTGACTATAAGGATTCAAGTAGCCTGAAAACTGTGGCTGGTTCGGGTCAGGCTGCTGAGTTGGTAAATGGACGCTGGATGGGTCAAAGGCTTGAACGTTTGGAAAAGAATATCTCGGTGGTGGTGGTGGTGGTGGATACAGTGGAGCAAGACCTGCCATATGAGCCTGCCTAGGAAAAGGTGTGCCTGGGTAAGGTATAAATGGTGGCCGGTTCATCATTCCCATTGCTGAAGGGGGCATGAAACGTTGGATGTTTGGATTATACATCACCGGCATCATACCGCCGCCTCCTGTAGACATCATCTGCATTTTGATTTAATTGATTAGTTGAAATATTGGTCATGGTCATGTGGAAGCAAATTCATGAAGGAAAAAAAAGAACTCTAAAACCCTAAACCTTTGATGACATGCAAGAGATCTATGAGCAATGATGAGAACAAGAACGTCTTACACAATTATGTTTTTCTTCTAGGGCATTACCTGTATTTGCATCTGAAGCGACTTAACGTACACGATAGCATCATTCAGCATTGAAGCTTTATCAGTCTGTTCAAAAGTAGGAGCTTAATAAAAAAAACCTCAATGAGAATCATCAATCAGCTATAAAACTAACCTTGTTGCAACGAGGAATGAGTTCTTGGAGAGCCTTCATCTTCTCGTTGATCTTTTCTCTCCGTCTCTGTTGTTGCACAAAGAAAAAAAAAGAATGCTTGCATGAAACAGGAGAGCCCTAGATTATTGCTTGGAACTCAAGAAAGGATAAAGCGAAAGAAAGAACCCTTTCGGAGATGTTATGCATTTCTGCAGCTCGTGACCTCTTCCTAGATGTTGAACCACGAGCTTCTTCACCAGTTTCCTACACACCACGAAACTAACAACAACAAAAAATAAAGAACAGTTGACCTAAAGCAAGCCCTGAGACTGCTAAACTGCACGTGAACATGCACCTCGTCGGAGCTCTAACTTACCTCGGAGCTCAGACTTACCTCGGGATCGTCAGCAGGTTCTTCGCTCTCCTTTCTCTTCCTCTCATCGGCGGCGGCAGCTTCCGTATCCGTCGCTGATTGTATCTGAAACGGCTCTGTGTCCGTTTTTGAGACACACGAAGAAGACGGTCCGGGGAGCTCGCGAACCGTCTCAACCGCTCTGGGAACTGCAAAAGTCTGCAAGACTGTCTGGTGACCGTTGCTGGTGTAAGACAGGACTGTTTCTTTCAGCAATGAAACCACTATATCCAAGAGAAGAATCCGGACGATCGATAGAGGATCTAAGGAATATTCTGTCAATGAAAAAAGAGTTTTTTGGTTTTGGCCTTTCAATATTTTTTTTTTAATTAATAGATACTATTCACTGATACTGTTTACTGGATACTGTTCATCAGAGTCTATTGGAAATTGTTCATTGGCACTATTCATTTTAGAAAAAAAATTATTCATTGAAACTATTCACATGCACTGTTCATTTTAGATATATATATATATATATATATTTTTTCTTTTTTGAAAACTGGCCTTTCAATATTGCATTGAGAATCTGAGATTTTTTTTTTTAAAAAAATATTGCATTGAGATTCTTGCTTGTTTTAGCTTTAGTGTTTTTAGTTTAATCCATAAAATAGTTTCTATAATTATTTTCTCCTATAAAATGTCAACACTGATTTTCAGTAGGCCCTTAACACTTCAACAATATATTTTTTTGCAAAAAAAAAAGAGAAAAGATAGTGAAAAAATTATGGAGGAAATTAAAAAAGTTACTGCACTACTATTTTGAAACAAAAATATCTTTTTACTATATATCCCACGGATGAATGGTCGTTTGTATAATGTGCAAATATTTCATTTGCAAAAGAAAAACACAAAGTTCCCAAAGATTCATTGCGAAATCTGCGAGAAAGTTGCATCCAAGTACAAGTTTCCCTCTTGTCTTGTTCCTTAGTAAGTCTTCTTCTTTCTACCTACCTGTCGCTTTCTTTTGCACGAAGTGATTGATATTTACTTCGTTATGTGTCCTCTTGCAGCTGTTCATTGGGTTGTTTTAAGAAGTACAAAGTCAAGTTGTTTTTTTTCTCTCTTCACTGCAACCGATTGATGTTGATTTCCAACTGAGACATAAAGTGTTGGACTCTTGTAGTTGTGAATTGAATTAGTGTCTGTTTTTCCTCGCTGAAGTTCTAACTATGTTATCTGATCAATGGTGCAGAGACTCCATGTGCTAAACCTTCTTCTGCACCCGAGGAGAGGCCACGTTTGTGCCTCCCTCTAGTCATTGTGAATGTCTCTCTCCTTGTTTTAGCAGTCTTCCTTTGTTTGTTTGGATTTTGCATATCTGTGATGAGTTTATTCGATTAGTAGCATAGTATAGGGTATCGATTTCTTTCTACTTTATAGTTTTGGTCAGTTGTGTAGTGTCAAATCAGTGTTTTGATTCATATCTTGGTTTTGTAGCAGCTTCTCCAGCAAAGGAAGTCTCGGTGGAGACAAAAGATGTGGTATTAAAGACAGAGGACAAAGCTAGTGGTATGGCTGGCTCTTCGAACTTAGTCTCGTTAGGTTATATATATGTTTGAACTTTTGGGTTTGAGCCTTTGAGGAGTCACCATTACCTTGTGTTTTGTAGCTTCATCTACAGCAAAGGAAGTTACTGTGGCATGACCAATAACCGTGGAGGAAGAAAAGTATGTGGTAGAGAAGAAACAGCTCGAGGCTATCGGTAATGTTCTTCCAACTCACTCTTTTGTATTACTGTATAGAAAAATTTTCTGATTTTTGAATGAATGAATCTTCATAGTCCATTTGCTTAATTTAGAAACTTTTTTTGCAGCTTTTCTAGTGAAATCCGAGAAGCTCTAAAGGATGAAGCCCTTCAGAAACTCATCTGCAATATTGATACTTCTTCCAACCCTTTACTCGTACGGTCTTCCACATCATCAAAGATTTAAATCATTTTTTTTTACTTGTATTGATCTCCTACAAAAACAAGGTTTGACAAAACTACTTGTGTGTATGTATCAGGAACTCGATGAAGCCATGGGAGTACAAGCTTTCTGACTACTCACAGAAAAGGTTCTATCGTAGTACTCTTGGTTTATTGTTTTCGTTACAAAGATTCTAGTTGCAGGAGAGAAATATTCATTGGCCTAAGGAAACAAAAAAAACAACGCAAACGCATACTCTTCTCCGACTTATCTGACCTGTATAAACTGGCTAAATATTATTTTACATGCTATCTTCTTGGTTGCATCTTCAACTTTGTGCGTTTGCTTAGAGATCTTTTTGCTTTTTTAACCTGCAACAACACGATGGAGATGTATATGTCAAATCCTGAACATTATTTCATCTCGTAAGAAATGCCTCTGGCAACTCCCTACCAACCTTTTGGGTTGTTGTCCTGATCTTCAGGTTCTTTGCTACTACTTGCCTGGCCGAAACTCAGCTGCGATGTTGTTTAATTCTACAATTAGCAGTGTTAAAACACGGTCTTGTCAGCATCAAAACCATTTGTAGGAAGAGAGGAATAAGCACAATGGATAATTGGGAAAGAATTACCTGCAACTGAGGAGGAGGAGGAGAAGGTTGCATTTGTTGGAGACCAGCAAACTGGCTATAAGGATTCAAGTAGCCTGGAAACTGAGGCTGGTTCGGGTCAGGCTGCTGAGTTGGTAAATGGACGCTGGATGGGACAAAGGCTTGCGCGTTTGGAAAAGGATATCTTGGTGGTGTTGCTGGATACAGTGGAGCAAGACCTGCCATATGAGCTTGCCTGGGAAAAGGCGTGCCTGGGTATGGTATAAATGGAGGCCGGTTCATCATTCCCATTACTGAAGGGGGCATGAAACGTTGCATGTTTGGATTATACATCATCGGCATCATACCGCCTCCTCCTCCTGTACACATCATCTGCATTTTCATTAAGTGATTAGTTGAAATATTGGTCATGATCATGAGGAACCAAATTCATGACATGCAAGGGGAAAAAAAAAACTCTAAACCCTCGATGGCCTATGCAAGAGATCTATGAGCAATGAGGAGAACAAGAACGTCTTATTACACAATTATGTTTTTTTAGGACATTACCTGTATTTGCATCTGAAGCGACTTAACGTACTCGATAGCATCTTCCAGAATTGAAGCTTTATCAGTCTGTTCAAAAGCAGGAGAATAATAAAAAAACCTCAATGAGAATCATCAATCAACTATAAAACTAACCTTGTTGCAACGAGGAATGAGTTCTTGGAGAGCCTTCATCTTCTCGTTGATCTTTTCTCTCCGTCTCTGTTGCACAAAGGGAAAAAAAAAAGAATGCTTGCATGAAACAGGAGAGCCCTAGATTATTGCTTGGATCTCAAGAAAGGATAAAGCGAAAGAAAGAACCCTTTCGGAGATGTTATGCATTTCTGCAGCTCGTGACCTCTTCCTAGATGTTGAACCACGAGCTTCTTCATCAGTTTCCTACATACCACGAAACTAACAACAACAAAAAATAAATAACAGTTGACCTAAATGAGACTGCTAAACTGCACGTGAACATGCACCTCGGAGCTCTGGCTTACCTCGGGATCGTCAGCAGGTTCTTCTCTCTCCTTTCTCTTCCTCTCATCGGCGGCGGCAGCTTCCGTCTCCGTCGCTGATTGTATCTGAAACGGCTCTGTGTCCGTTTTTGAGACAGGTCCGAGGAGCTCGCGAACCGTCTCAACCGCTCTGGGAACTGCAAAAGTCTGCAAGACTCCTCTGGTGACCGTTGCTGGTGTAAGACAGGACCGTTTCTTTCAGCAATGAAACCACTATATCCAAGAGAAGAATCCGGAGGATATAGAGGATCTAAGGAATATTCTGTCAATGAAAAATGAGTTTTTTTTGTTTTGGCATTTCAATATTTTTTTTTTTTAATTAATAGATACTATTCACTGATATTGTTTACAGGATACTGTTTATCAGAAGTCTATTGGAAATTGTTCATTGGCACTATTCATTTTAGAAAAAAAAATTATTCATTGAAACAATTCACATGCACTGTTTATTTTAGATATATATATATATATATATAATTTTTTTTTCTTTTTTTGAAAACTGGCCTTTCAATATTGCATTGAGAATCTGAGATTTTTTTTAAAAAAAAGAATATTGCATTGAGATTCTTGCTTATTTTAGCTTTAGTGTTTTTAGTTTAGTCCNATTTTTTTTTCTTTTTTTGAAAACTGGCCTTTCAATATTGCATTGAGAATCTGAGATTTTTTTTTAAAAAAAGAATATTGCATTGAGATTCTTGCTTATTTTAGCTTTAGTGTTTTTAGTTTAGTCCATAAAATAGTTTCTTTAATTATTTTCTCCTATAAAATGTCAACACTGATTTTCAGTAGGCCCTTAACACTTCAACAATATATTTTTTTGCAAAAAAAAAAAGAGAAAAGATAGTGAAAAAATTATGGAGGAAATTAAAATAGTAACTACTACTATTTTGAAACAAAAATATCTTTTTACTAATATATCCCACGGATGAATGGTCGTTTGTTTAATGTGCAAATATTTCATTTGCAAAAGAAAAACAGAAAGTTCCCAAAGATTCATTGCGAAATCTGCGAGAAAGTTGATCCAAGTACAAGTGTCCTTCTTGTCTTGTTTTAGTAAGTCTTCTTTGTTCGACCTACCTGTCGCTTTCTTTTGCACGAAGTGATTGATATTTACTTGTTATGTGTCCTCTTGCAGCTGTTCATTGGCTTCTTTTAAGAAGCACAAAGGCAAGTTATTTTTTTTCTCTCTTCACTACAAGTGATTGATGTTGATTTCCACCTGAGACATAAAGTGTTGGACTCTTGTAGTTGTGAATTGAATTAGTGTCTCTTTTACTTTTGTTGTTATAGCTTTGTTGCTTTGTACACCAACAGAAGAAATCTGTTTTTCCTCGCTGAAGTTCTAACTATGTTATCTGATCAATGGTGCAGAGACTCCATATACTAAACCTTCTTCTGCACCCGAGGAGAGGCCAGGTTAGTGCCTGCCTCAGCATAGTATAGGGTATCGATTTCTTTCTACTTTATAGTTTTGGTCAGTTGTGTAGTGTCAAATCATTCTTTTGATTCATATCTTGGTTTTGTAGCAGCTTCCCCAGCAAAGGAAGTCTCGGTGGAGACAAAAGATGTGGTATTAAAGACAGAGGACAAAGCTAGTGGTATGGCTGGCTTTTCGAACTTAGTCTCGTTAGGTAATATATATGTTTGAACTTTTGGGTTTGAGCCTTTGAGGAGTCACCATTACCTTGTGTTTTGTAGCTTCATCTACAGCAAAAGGAAGTTACTGTGGCAAGACCAATAACCGTGGAGGAAGAAAAGTATGTGGTAGAGAAGACACAGCTCGAGGCTATGGGTAATGTTCTTCCAACTCACTCTTTCGTATTACTGTATAGAATAATTTGCTGGTTTTTGAATGAATGAATCTTCATAAGCCCTTTGCTTAATTTAGAAACTTTTTTTGCAGCTTCTTCTAGTGAAATCCGAGAAGCTCTAAAGGATGATGCCCTTCAGAAACTCATCTGCAATATTGATATTTCTTCCAACCCTTTACTCGTACGGTCTTCCACATCATCAAAGATTTAAATCATTTTTTTTACTTTGTATTGATCTCCTACAAATCAAGGTTTGACAAAACTACTTGTGTATGTATGTATCAGGAACTCGATGAAGCCATGGGAGTAGAAGCTTTCCGACTACTCACAGAAAAGGTACACTGATCTTTTGACCACCTTTTCTTATCTTCTTTTCAAGAACTTGCAAAAGAGTAATTCACCAGCATCTGCTATATAAGGTTCTCTCACCATTGTTAAATTTCAGATTCTATCGAGCATTTCAGATTCTATCGTAGTCTCAGCGTCCAAAACAAAAGTTCTAGTAGTACTCTTGGTTTATTGTTTTCGTTACAAAGATTCTAGTTGCAGGAGAGAAATATTCATTGGCCTAAGGAAACAAAAAAAACAACGCAAACGCATACATCTCTTCTCCGACTTATCTGACCTGTATAAACTGGCTAAATATTATTTTACATGCTATCTTCTTGGTTGCATCTTCAACTTTGTGCGTTTGCTTAGAGATCTTTTTGTTCTTTTAACCTGCATCAACACGATGGAGACGTATATATCAAATCCTGAACATTATTTCATCGCGTAAGAAATAATGCCTCTGGCAACTCCCTACCAACCTTTTGGGTTGTTGTCCTGATCTTCAGGTTCCTTGCTACTACTTGCCTGGCCGAAACTCAGCTGCGATGTTGTTTGATTCTACAATTAACAGTGTTAAAACACTGTCTTGTCAGCATCAAAACCATTTGTAGGAAGAGAGGAATAAGCACAATGGATAATTGGGAAAGAATTACCTGCAACTGAGGAGGAGGAGGAGAAGGTTGCATTTGTTGGAGACCAGCAAACTGGCTATAAGGATTCAAGTAGCCTGGAAACTGAGACTGGTTCGGGTCAGGCTGCTGAGTTGGTAAATGGACGCTGGATGGGTCAAAGGCTTGAGCGTTTGGAAAAGGATATCTTGGTGGTGTTGCTGGATACAGTGGAGCAAGACCTGCCATATGAGCCTGCCTAGGAAAAGGCGTGCCTGGGTATGGTATAAATGGAGGTCGGTTCATCATTCCCATTGCTGAAGGAGGCATGAACCGTTGCATGTTTGGATTATACATCATGGGCATCATACCGCCTCCTCCTCCTGTAGACATCATCTGCATTTTCATTAAGTGATTAGTTGAAATATTGGTCATGATCATGAGGAAGCAAATTCATGACATGCAAGAAAAAAAAGAACTCTAAACCCTTGATGGCCTATGCAAGAGATCTATGAGCAATGAGGAGAACAAGAAGAATGTCTTACAAAAAAAACATACCTGTATTTGCATCTGAAGCGACTTAACGTACTCGATAGCGTCATCCAGCATTGAAGCTTTATCAGTCTGTTCAAAAGTAGGAGCTTAATAAAAAAACCTCAATGAGAATCATCAATCAACTATAAAACTAACCTTGTTGCAACGAGGAATGAGTTCTTGGAGAGCCTTCATCTTCTCGTTGATCTTTTCTCTCCGTCTCTGTTGTTGCACAAAGAAAAAAAAAAGAATGCTTGCATGAAACAGGAGAGCCCTAGATTATTGCATGTAAGTCAAGAAAGGCTAAAGCGAAAGAAAGAGAACCCTTTCGGAGATGTTATGCATTTCTGCAGCTCGTGACCTCTTCCTAGATGTTGAACCACGAGCTTCTTCACCAGTTTCCTGCATGCAACGAAACCAACAAAATAAAAAACAGGTGACCTTAAGCAAGCCTTGAGACTGCTAAACGGCACGCGAACATGCACCTCGTCGGAGCTCTTACTTACCTCGGAGCTCAGACTTACCTCGGGATCGTCAGCAGGTTCTTCTCTCTCCTTTCTCTTCCTCTCATCGGCGGCGGCAGCTTCGGTCTCCGTCGCTGGTAGTATCTGAAACGGCTCTGTGTCCGTTTTTGAGACACCCGAAGAAGATGGTCCGGGGAGCTCGCGAACGGTCTCAACCGCTCTGGGAACTGCAAAAGTCTGCAAGACTCCGCTGGTGACCGTTGCTGGTGTAAGACAGGACTCGGTCGCTGAAGACGACGGAGTGGCGCTTGAACCCACCTGCGTCGATTCATTAACCAACGGAACCCACTGTGCAGCAGCTGCTGCTTCAATTCTACCGCCTGTATATATGTTCCCTCTTACCCTCGAGAAGTTGAAGAAGTTCTCCGCCCTTCTCTCCGCGATGACCTGACCCATCGGAGAGGGTGTCTCCGCGGGCGTTGGAGTGTACACAGCAGTACTCTCTTGTGGTGGTGGCGGTAGTGGTGGTGGTGGTGTGAGAGAGAGGGAGCCATGCGGCTGAGTAAATGGTGTTGCAACGAGGCCGGAGTAGAGAAGATGGGAGCGGAACTCATCTTCTCCGAGAGGAGGGTGGTGGTGAAGCCAAGAAGCCATTTCATCTTCGCGCATGAAAAGATTCTGATCATCAGACGGTGGCTGTTGATGAGTATGGAGAGGCGGAGGGTGCGGAAGCGGAGCAGTTTCTTCTCCGCTTCCGCCCCCACTACCGCTGCCTCTCAGAATGGGAGGAGGAGGAGGAACAGGTGGTCTCGGTGCCTGGCTGCTTTCAACAACATGGCCGCTCTTCCATAAGAGCTCCACGAGATCATCTTCACCCCTAACCAAAAAACAGAACTTAAATTAAAAGGAGTACGTAAGAAGAGAATNGGTGCCTGGCTGCTTTCAACAACATGGCCGCTCTTCCATAAGAGCTCCACGATATCATCTTCACCCCTAACCAAAAAACAGAACTTAAATTAAAAGGAGTACGTAAGAAGAGAATAAGAGATAATAGAAAAACTACAAGAACTTACATGAGTTTCAAAAAAAGAAAAAAACAAGAACTTACATGACGGACTGTTCTTGGGGAGGGGTAAGACAAGTTCAAGGAGGAGGAAGAAGAAGTAGAAGTAGAAGAAAATGAAGAAGAATCATCGTCAAATCCGAAGTCGGGAACAGAGTTGATTCATATCTTATAGATATAAAGACACCAAGCCTCTGAGAGTAGCCAAGAAACTCATATTAGATATTTGTGAAGTTGTACCACCATATATATATTATTTTAAATATTGTAGTAAAAGACTTTGACAAAAAAAAAAACATTTTTGTAGTAGCTGTTTCTATTCTGGTTTAGCCATAAAGCTCCAAGAAACCACACAGGGCGCACAAAAAACCTACAGAAAAAAATGATGTGTTTTTTGGAAGATAGTGTGTTTGGGTCATATCCTTTGAATTTTACTTTTGCTTCTACTGCTTTCTCTTCGGTTCTTTCTCTTCGTTCGTCTGAATGTTCACTCCGAGTTTTGTGCTTTGCACAAATAATAAGCTCTCTAAATTTCCTGTCCCCGAAAAGTGAGCGTCTCTCTGTGCGTGCTACAAACTTTGCGATATTTACATGACGTTATCACTTTCCAAGTAGGGTGTTTTGTTCTCTCTTTTGATGGGTCCACATTGAACCATTAAATAATAGTATTTACATATGAGAACAGCAAACTAGTGGTATTTTTCTAAAACCATTTGAGATGTTAAACCATCCAAGAGAAGAATCTGGAGGATGACCGATAGAGAATCTCGCGGTATATTCTCAAAATGAGTTTCAACCGTAGTAAATATTCTAAAAAGAATTAGTTTTCTACATATCCGAAGAATCAGCCATAACACCATTAACATCTATGTTCCATCTGTGTTAACTATAATGGTTGGATGTCAAAAAAAAACTATAATGGTTGGATACACTAAAATATCTGAAATTCCTCAGTGTTGTTTATATTACCTTTTACAAATAGATATTTTGACTATTTATACAAAAGTGTAAACTAATAAAGAATATTTAAAATGTTA
>OVBX01004964.1:0-13770 GCA_900406325.1 Erucastrum elatum
TAACAAGAAAATTACACTACCAAAGATAAGCAATAGATAACAAATTGCATAATTGCAGGATTGAATCTGAGATTTTGGAAGCTTGATAATTTTTTAAGTACTTTAATAAAAAAAATTCAAAATATGAGGACTTTTTTCTATGCAAAAAAACTTACAAATATTTGAGGACCAGTACCAGTGTTTCACTGGCCGCCGACTCTACATAATTGTGCTGTAACTAACACAAACAAATTGAGAAAGATAAATTTATGAAGATGACAGAAAAGGATAAAAATTATGAAATCTCACAATCCATGGAACAGGGAGTTAAGGCTACCGATGAATTCATATGTAAACGTTACACGAACAACAACAATACTCTCAATAAGGAATGTTCCTAAGACAAGTAGAACAAAGGGCAAGTAACTTCTCAAATTTATTTTTAAGAGAAAAACATAAATTGATATAAATTATTTTTAACACAGATAAGGTTAATACACATTATACAGAAAATCTATCTCCATAATCCATAAGCGAATATAAAAGTTGTAATAAACTTACTAATAAACACTCATATCTTTATGTATAAAGAATAGTTTTTTCTCTTTTGGTCATCTAAGATTCCAGGTCACAAATTCAAAGTCTCCTGATGTGACACGTATGAAACTCATAGTTTCATTAACTCTGGTGTGGGCTATCTGTAATTTGTGCGTCTGGGCCGAAATCACGGAGACGGTCACCAAGGTCGATTTCTCCACGAGGCCGTTCAATTTCTTCACCGATTCGAGAACTGTGCTCACCAACACAGTCATCATATCCACCAGAGCTGTCACGAAACGGCTGAGGTTCGCCGGATCTGGCGAAGGCGCTGGTGGTTTATGGAAACGAGGGATCTCGGCCTGTGCTGTATGCGACGGCACCACTGCAATCTTCAAGAACAAGCCTCTGGTGGTTATAGGCGGCGGAGACTCGGTGATGGAGGAGGAAAATTTCTTGACCAAGTATGGATCAAATGTTCATATAATCCACATGTGAGATACGTTCAGGGAGTCGAAGATCATGCAGCAGAGGGCGTTGTCGAACCCTAAGATTGAAGTGATATGGAACTCTTCGGTGATGGAGGCGTAAGAAGATGAGAACTGGGAAAGGCGTGCTTGGTGGTTTGAAGGCTCGCTGCTAAAGATGTGCAATACAAGAAGTATAGGCAGGCCATTACAGCTGCAGGAACTGGTTTGTTTTTCCACTTCTCTGTTTACGTTTGTAGAAAAGTAAATAACAGAGTATTTGATATTTGATTGTTGCTTAATTACATAGTGGCTTACGGAACACTTTTTAGCTTTCTGAGAGTCATTAGCTTTTATTGATGGAACCCTTTCATTTGCTCAATGTGTTTTTCTTTGTTTACTATTTCAATTGTGAGACCATTTTAAGTGGTTTCATGAGTATTTTGTTGAAGTGAACTGTTGTGACGGACCAGACGCACTCCTGGTCCAGATGCTCTACTAGAGCCAGACCGGATGCCCGTGCTGGAGGCCGGAAGCTCAACTAGAGTTAAACGTCCGTCACCTGATGTCAAATCCCTCGCTTAGTATGATATTGTCCGCTTAGGGCTTTGGGCCTAAGCCCCTCACGTATTTGTTTTTGGTTTGTTATTCCCAAAAGGCCTCATATTAAGTGGGATTGGACCAGCTATATATATTAGACTTTATTTTGTCTAATATCCGATGTGAGACTTAGATTGTTTTTTTATTTATTCTGACATGAACAATTTTTAAAATCGTTTGATTGCTTTGTGTAAAGTGAGTTGGGTTTTTCAAAGTCATTAGCTTTTGATGGTGGAACCCATTCATGTTCTCAAAGTGTGTGGCTTTGTATATCATTTGGTTAAGACATGATTTGTGTGTTGCTATAGAGTGTTCATGTGGTGTGTGGTTGAAGTCTAAGTGCCTGCTTTGTCTGCGTATATCATTTGATTAACTTAAGTAAGTAGTTTGAGACTTGATTTGTGTTTGATCTATAATGGTCTTGTGGTGTGCGGTCAAAGGTATCTACTTTAATATATACTCACACTTTTTAGTAGACTATAATAGTGGTCATTAGTTGTTCTTGGGAAGCCTGCAAGTTAAGTTGAACCGTTTGAAGATTTCTTATCTTGATGTTCTCTTGCTACAAAGAAAACAAACAGACATATTTAGCTGTTTACATGGTATGGTGTGTCGTCTTTGAAGTCTGACTAAGATGAAATCAGATGGTTTTCGAGTGCTTACTTGGTTCCATGAAACCCAATTTGACCAAAATTTGGCAATGCATAAACAGCAAGAAAACAATAATTCAAGGTGGAGTGGATGAGTCTCAAGTTTGTTCATTTTTCACTTTTTAATTGTATTGCCATGAACCTAAATTCCATCTATGGCTTATGAGTAAAATGTAGCTGGTTGGAAGAATTTTAATGGATTCTGAATTGTTTATTTCTTCCAGGTGAGAATCAGAGGCTGACATTCTTTTATGGGAGCGGTCCGACAACGTGTATCTCTTTTAATCAATCAGATTTTACTATGTTTATTATCTCTGGGGAGGGAAGTCTTCAGTCCAAAAGCATCTTTTTTTTTGTGCAACGTCCAGATACATCTATTACGGGCAAAAGAGATATTGCTCTGGCAGTACAAGGTTATGGAGGATCGTGGCTAACGGAAGAGACGAAGACATAACCGGTGGTTCGATTTCTGGGAGGACTTACCGTCGGTAGAAAAAAACAGATTTGGTTTGTATGTGTTCATTTGTTTGCCATATAACAAGCTCATATTTTTAGTGGTTCTCACGCGTGTTAGAAGCATTTTTGGCCTCTAGAGTTAACAACTTGGCACTCTCTTTTTTGGACACATAACTTTGTACTCATTACCTCGACTTTAAGCTTTATAAAATTCTATGTTGACAAAAATATGAAAAACGTACATGATTCGCCTACAAGCGATCGAGCTATACTTTCATCTTTACCTTTTTTTTTCACATTTACTAATGATTAAATATTATTTATAGTAAAGTTTCTCAGAAACCTTCTTTCCTATGAACTCTATAGGAAACAATGTTTCATATATATAAACAAACACTAAAAATCTAAAATAGTTACATTAATTAAAAAGAATAAAAGGTTTCTATTAATTTATCAAACCTTTGCTTTCTTATAAGAACAACATAAACAATAGTAAAAAGTTAAATTATTTTTAGTTTAAGGTAAACTGCATATTTTTACATGTATCTGAAAATACAATATATCTCTTAATTGATCTTCACTTGCTTAACAAAGATTAATATAGAGAAAGACAAGTTAATAACAACACAAATTACAATAATTTATGTTAAAACAAATACTTTTTATCATTTATTAGTAGGTGTCTTAAAATGATAACATTTTTTTCTGATACTATTTTTTTATGTAATTTGCAGTGCGTTATCATACACATTTTTTTGAGTCGGTAAACCCGTTAATCCGATATGTAATCCAATTTGGATGGATTAAAAAGTTTTACTTGACTCCACTTTGAATATATGATATAGTATGCCATTACATAAAATTAATTGGTTAAGGAGTGATATATTGCATAGTGATTATCACATGTGGATTAATTGGATGGTGGTTATGAAATCGCATATTTAACATTATTGCATGTTGGTTATGAAATCGATTGGGCGTGGAAATATTTTTTTTGAATATAAGGAATACGTAAATTAAAATGAATGCATATAAGGTATTAAGTTAACAATATAGAATAAGGAAACAATTTACTAACATTAATTGTTAATTATTTGGATCAGAAAATATATCATATCTATTAGTAGATCCAACTTAAAAATACACCTAGAAAAGTCATAATGTTTTTGTTTTAATAATATATGAGACTTGGATCGAGCAAATATTTCTGGCTTTTTACCAAACACAGGCTTTTAAAGACACTTCGACAAAACCCATATGCACTTGATACTGAAATCAAACACATCTCGAAATAGAATGTGGGACCCACATATTTTAAAAACTGCTGATGTGGACAACTTAGTTGGAGAGAAAGTGTGACATTATATATATGATTTCTCGTTTGTAATTAGTACTTATTACTAACATGTAGTTCTTAATCATTGTTGTTGTCGTTTTCTTTTCTTGTCATTTTGCTTTTCTCTAATTTTTTTATATATATGATTTAGAACTGGTTGTTTTGTGTGATTTACATAACATTGTTGTCGCTATATTCATAAAAGGCATATTCAAAAACAATTTTATTTTAAAAAATTTGCAAAACCTTCCATTTAGGGTTTGATAGTGATTCTCTCTAGAAACAAAAACTTACATTGAACCTTAGTGTTTTTTTAATTTATACTTTATTCCTTACTATTGATTTGGATTAGTTAAAATCGTAGAACTTTTATAAATAAATATGCGATTGAAATTTTTTTATAATAATATATATTTATGAATTTATTTTTTGAACATTAAAAATATAATGAATTCATGAATAATATATTTCTATTAAATCCAAATTATATGGATAACATAGTGGAGAATTTTTAAATTTTAAATCAAAGTTACATAAATTTTACTAGTATTTTAATATTTAACTTTATATATGATAGTTAAATTATAAAACAAATGTAAAATTATGTGAGATATGAAATTATAAGGATTATAATAATACAATGAAAATTGATAATATAATTTAAAGAACTAGAAGTGTAAAGACTTAAAAAGCAAAAAAAAAAAAAACTGAAATGTAAGGTTTTAAATGGTGAAACTTTATATTTGAGATTTCACTGTTCAAAATCTTAAAATTTTAGATTTTATGGTTGTTTTTGCATAAAATTTTATATTTGAAGATTTAAACACACCTACACAGGGAATTGATCAAACTAGAGTACCAGTTGAAGCGATAGTACCATCTATTCTAGGTAGATGGTGTTTGACGGATGGATTATGTAAAAACCATGATGTTTATTTGGGACAGTGGTAGTGTAGCACACTGGAAGATTCTGATGGTTTAACGAGATCGAGAAATACAAGAGTGAGTCAGTTGCCACTTCACTCTAAGATAGAGACTCTCATTTGGGCAAATGAGTGTATGAGGAATCTAAAGCAGTTTACAATTACATTTGCAATGGATTGGTCTCACTTGATAAAGATGGTTTCGGAACCAAAAGAATGACCAACATTTACAATTTTTTTGGAAGATACATAAAGGCCTCGAAGAGAAGTTTCAATAACTCAGAGCTCAATCATATACCAAGGACGCATAATTCAAGAACAGACAGTATTGCACGTAGTGCAAGGAAGCAACCGTTATTTGTTCTCCTTATGGACTTTCAATTTGATTTGTACAGAGCCTACATGATTCTGTTTATGTTGCTGACAAAAATAAAATAAATATTTTGGAGATGTTTTAAGACTACTTATTTTAAGGCATATTTTCAATTTTCTCTTTTTATCTATGTCTTTTTGTACTGCATTTAGTATAAATTGGTTTCATTTTTATTTTAGTACTGGTTAATACTTGGGAGGGGGGGGGGGATTAGAGAGAGAAACAAAAAAAGGGCTGCCTTTTCTCCAGAGGTCTTCGACGATGACTAGGTTTCTACAGTCACCGTCGGTCTTGTTTGTGTTTTTTATTTCTTTTCTTCGTTGCATGTCTTTCAGAGGGAGTAATAGTTTCTCTTTCTGGTTTGGTTCATTAAAATGGAACTTTGACTCCAGGAGATTGTGGCTTCAACAGCTCTGTCGTCGCCGGCTTATGGCTCCGGGGGTGGAGGTTCTCTAAGCTTTGCGCCACCGACTTTAGACAGAAGCGTCGTCGCTTCTTTTTTGAAGATGATGGTGGGTGACTCTTTGGATTTTGGCTTGCCGGTTTCTGGGTTGGTTTCAGTTGGATTGGAATTGTGGGTGATGTAGCGGATGAGATCTTGTCGTTGGAGGATCGAAGCTCTCAGATGGATGGTGGTTATGACTCGTGTGAAGCTTCTTCTCTCTTTCTCTCTGTATGTGGTTTACGGTGCGGGATGAGATCTCGAAGAGTCGATCAATGTTCTCCGGTACTTGGAATAAAGAAGATGAAAGCGTACGCTTGGAATGAAGAAGATGAAAGCGTACGCCCTGTAGCTGGTGGTTCAGGTGATGTCTCGGTCCGGTGACTCATGCACGATCAGTTTCTCGGATGTGTTTTCTCTGGGTGAGGACGGTGGAAGATCGGTGGGACGCGTGTTCCCTTGCTTATCTGAGGCATTTACACATGGCCTTTTTGTGTCAATACCCGGCACTTGTGGTCGGTGGTTGTTCTGGTTCGGTTTAAGTTTAATGGGTTTTAATATCCATGTGTTGTTTCAATGTGTCTTTGTTTAGGTGGGCTTTAGTTATGTAGCTTTTGTAGTATGTTGGGCCTTGTCTCTTTGGGCTTGGCCTTTCTAATAAAATCCAGAAGGCAAAAAAATGTTAGAACCGGTTAATTTAAAAAACGGTGGATGAAGACTTGAATTATTTGATTTGGTTGAGAATTCTAATGGTATGTGGGCGTTTTATGCTGTTATATCACTAAAAAACTGAATGATTAAGTATTAACTAGATTGCGATCCGCGCAACCGCGGGATCCGCGCAACCGCGTGAAAGTTATTTTCAATTTTATATGTATATATAAATCTATTTTAGATCATTACTGGAATGCATTTTTAATTTTAATCATATGTTTAAATGTTAATATATCTATTATAAATATAATAATTTATAATTTACATGTTATAAATAATTAATTGCTTAAAATTATCACATCTATTTGTTTTTTCTTATTATATATTTATCTTATTCTATTTTGATTTAGTTACTAAACAAATTAATATGTGCATGAAAATTATTTTGTATTTAATTTATGTTAAATTTTTACCAGCCCTAAAAAATCTTTCATTTTAGTACTATTTTATGTTTATTCATTTTGTATAATTTATTATTGTATATATAAAAATATAAGATATGCAAATTTTTATATATGTATTGTAGTCTGTCATCATATTATATTTTTTAACATAAATATTTTATTTGTATGAAAATAAAATTTATTATCTATTAATATAATATAATTTTATCATATGTTGTTTAATATAATACTCTTATTTTAACATGATTGATTATGATTATAAATTAGATAAGAGTCTGATATAATTTTTATTTTAAATTCTATAAGTAATAACTGTATATAAATGAATGCATAATAATATTTCCTTGCTAATTACGAAAATAATTATTTACATAAATGTTTAATTAATATATTGTTGACATATTTAGATCAGCATAATAATTTTATTTTAATATGATTTTCTAATGAAATGTCCACTTTCAAATATCACACATTAAAAGAGTCATGACTTTTTTTTAATATAATAGATATCTTAAATGTGAGTGTCCATCATTTCATGTCAATTTTGAGTTTTATGTATCAAAAATGGAAAATTTTCTCAAACTCTTTTTTTGGACATTCTTTCAGATGAAAAGTGAGAAATAAACAAAATATGAAATTAATTTTCATACATTTTGTATGACTTTTATCTATTTATCTTCAATCTAGTATTTTTGTGAGTTATAAGTTTTTGTGGTAAAGTTGGGTTAAAAATGCATCTTTTATTTTTAAAATATGTTGATCATTATATATTGTTTGAATATATTTAATCTAAATAATACAATATTCAAAATGTGAGTTTTAAAATATTAAAGATCGTAATGCTACGTCAATTTTAGTGGATTACTTAATTATCTTCATCGGAAGAGAGCTCATTCAAATTTATAAACATACTAGTGGTATTCCAGCGCTACGCGCCGGGTTCATATTTTTATTTGATTTCTAATAAGTTCAAAATTTTATTTTTGATCCATTTGATAGTGGTTATAAGCATCGAGTTCTGTTTTATTTTTTAATAAATACAAAATTGTAAAAATTGTATCTTTGATCTATTTGATAGTGGTTGGTGATTATGTTAAATCTTGAAAATGAAAGTGAGATTAAACACTGAAGTTTTCTCACGTGTTTTCACTAATCGATTTAATAAAGATAAAATAAATAACGGATAGTTGCACCAAAGTAAATATAGTTGACCTTAAAATATAACGTAAAATCTATAATCCAAAAGGAAAACATGCAAATGCATGTTTTATTTGGTGATTATCTTGTTTGAATAAAAATAATAAATTATTTAAGCCTTTTAAAGTAGTAATAATCCTCCCATGTTTTATTGGTTGATCCTTTTTCTTTTAAAATGAAAAGGATCAACACGTCAGCCTTATAAAGTAGTAACAATCCTCCCATGTTTTGTCCATATCATGAATCCATGATTATTGTGCTGCATATTTTTAGTTTGTAAATGGAGTTGTGTATATTGGAATTTGATATTTGATGGAATTTATTTTACTTTTTTTGTATGTTTTCTCTTTTTAAACTGATTTTTTTTCTTACACTTTTATATTAGCTTAATTAATTTAAAGTTTTACATAAAAATACATTATAAAACATATATACCCATGTGCTAATATGCGGATCAGAGTTAGGATGAGTTCAGTATTAATTATATATAAGTTAAAACTATTGTTTTTCAATGTATTAATGGAATCGTATTATTAAGTAAATGATATTATGATGATGTTGACTGATCTTTATTATTTAAACTCCATATTTTTGTTCGAATATCCTAATTTCTACTTACGTTTGATAGTACTTTTATGCTATGCTGTAGATCCTTTATAAATCTTTTACTTGTTAGTTTTCATAATTCTGTCTTTCGTAGAAACGAAATTCTCAGACTTCCTGATATCAAAATATTAATGGTTTTTTTTTAATCAAACTATCGGACTAAGCTCTTCTGAAAAAAAAAACTATTGGACTAAGTAAACTTGCATGACTCATGTCAGGACTCCCACGATCCAGTGGAGAAAAAAATGTTCTACATTCTTCAACCTCACGCTAGTTCTCACACTATTTTTTTTTGTTTTTTCTTAAAGCATTAGGCTTTTCTTGAACCAATTGCCGGATGGCTACTTGTAACAATTTCATCAAATTCACATTCTTGGTTTGTTTATTTTTTTTGGTTTCATATGAAGTGAAGAAGTTGTGTAAATAAAATAACACTACTTGTAAATAAAATTCCAGAAATGTTGTAGCAAAATATGTAGATTTTATATTATAAGCGACATAAAAAAAATCTGCTGGAAATGGAAGATATTGAGCAACGACAGCTTGAGGGAAATGGAGGCGTCAGTTTAATGCCTGAAACTGAGCGGCCTTCGACGCAGGATTTCGGAGTTCAGGACAGAAGATGATGCTGAGATTGGCTATGCCTATGGGGATTCCGGCGAGGAGCAGAAGCAGTGCAGATCATTGACATATTTTGAAAGAGCAATTGTAAAGGGTGTTCATTTTCGGGTGACATAACGACATCTCTAGAGGAGTAATGTGGCTATGGTCGAGAATCTCGAGATCAAAGAATTTGTCATACTGACAATTCCTTGACAGAACACACATCATATGTTCACTCCCCCACCGAAAAACCATCATCTCCTAAAGTATTCAAAGAACACAAAGTCGAGACGAAAAGTAATCAGAATATAAAGTGCCCAAAAGAGAGAGTACACAAATCTGAACTTACTGAAAGAAGAAGAGAACTGTAACAAATAAAAACTTCGTACAAAAATAATCTCGCCGATTTATAGATCTTATTTGAATTACATATGGGTTTTAAGTTAACCATTGTTGTACCCACATTTGTTTTACTTTGTACCCAGTGTTATGTTTACATATTAGTGCATCTCTTGCCATTGTTTGATTTTCAAACTTGAGATACTGTGAAATCATAAGAAAAGTTTGACCAGTACAATCAAGTTATTAAATTAATTCTACTGATGTTTGAAAAAACAAATAAGCTTTACACTACTTTAACCAATATCCATGATCTGAGCGTAAGTTGATGATGATCATTTCCTTTGAAAATTTGTGTTTAATAGGAATCCAAGAAAACATGCACATGACCTCATAGTTTTCTTTTTCAACCTCGACATCTGCGTAATTAGCTGATCTCTTTGGCTTTTGTTCGAGAAGCTGTTGGTCACGTCTCTTTCGCATCTCTGCTTATCTTTATTGGCTTGGATACTTGGCTTCTGACTTGGATTTTGATCTCCATGTGGATCCAGTTGCGTTCACATTCACTGTTCTAGCGTGAGAATCAAAATCAGAAGAAAACATTAAACCAACATAAATTAAATTCAAGAAAGTATAAACATAAAAATCAGATGCAGTTTAGTTAACATCTTTACCAGCACGTATCTTGACTCTCTGACTCGGTCGTGTCTTCCACTCAGTTCCCTTATCAAATCTCCATTCCAAAGTTCTCGCCTGATAATCAAAATCAAAAGAGAACATTAAATAAATATGAGTATGCCACTCGATTGTAAAGGCCATGTTTTTCATGACCTAAGCGATCAGTTTTTCGATAAAAGGGACAATCTCTTATACATGGAGTATTTGGATTCACATTTTATCCTCATAAATCTCCTCGCGGATTCTCATACTCTATCTGAAATCCATAGTTGTAGATTAGAGAAAAACAATTATAAGAAGAACGTAAAATCAAACGAAGCATGATGAAGAACGCATGTTGAAAATAATGTTTACCGGGTGAATGGAAGTGGAGAACGTGGAAGGACACATGTGATCACAATAAACTGATGAATTCCATGGGATATAACAATTTATAGACGAAGATCTAGAGTGACGTGAGGAAGTCATTGGAGATGCATTCAATGATAAATCGTGGGTATAGGTGGGGAGCTATTGTTAATGATAGTGCCTTAAAGATAACGGTTCGATCCAGACTGATGCTGTAATGTTTCTAATTTTTGTTCGCCGGTGAGATGAAAAGACGAAGAATTTTTTGATGATTAGTTAGGCTTGAGGCGGCGGAGTCTATAAAAGTAATATACATATGGGCTTCATCTGATTTAAAGTAGGCTTAGTACAAATAACACTTGTAGAAAAGGTTGAGCCCAAATATAAAATTATCAGAATGAAAGATCGGCAAGCACATATATTTAATTTTTTGGTTTCTCGGGATTGATTTCAGAAAAGATAGAGATGACGTGGCGAGAAAGCCCCCACCCTCTTTGCTGACGTGGAAGCAGGTGAAGGCAGATAAACCTACTTTATATAGTAAGATATATTATATAATAGTTAATAATTCAACAGTCTAAATAGTCTATTATATATTTTATTTGTATTTATGGAGTTTACTCAGTAACTTAGTTAGAACCTAATAACATTATAGGTTGATAAGATAAATCGACAACCATGGATTATAAGTTGAAAGTTGCAATAAATCAAAAGCTAAACAAATGAAGTTAGATATAGCTCAAATGTTTCATAGCAATTGATTTACATAAATTTAAGTTAACCAACATTAAATACAATATATTCAAACAAATAGTTCTTTTAAAACCATTCTTATTTATAAGTTTAGAATCTTGCCAACATATAAACGATAGAAAGCCGAGCATAAACATAACATAGAAGTAAAATGATAGTCGAATCCAACAAGAGCAGACATAATTTTTTTTCAAAAAAAAAGAGCAGACATAATAGATACTATTAGATATTGAGTGTGGTTTAAAATTTAGGCAATGAGTGCAATTTTATCTTCATGAGTAGTAGTAGTAGTAGTAGTAGATACTCGAGCCAAGCCTCCCAAGCGCGTGGAGTTGACATAATCAAATGGGAAATGATTAGACATACCAGGGAGTACTATTCCCACAATCCTAACAGATCTCATCATCCAATTCTCTTTGTACTCTTTGCCTTTCCAAAACTGTATTATGAAACTCCTTGTAAACTCCCAGGCACCAGTTAAAATGGTCGGTATTAACCACAACAAGTTGATGTAGTTCGCATTCGGTGCATCTTCCCTTACCTTAAAATCCACAAGTATGTGAAAATAAATACCAAAGTTCTGCTATTATAATTTTTGTTAATTTGATCAAAATTTTTTTTGTTAATTATCTGTTTGATATTTTTGAATACTTATTGAAACCTGTTATTATTCACTGAATAATAATTCAATGGATTTGATAATCTTTATATGTTTTATATTTTCAAATTCATGTGCTTGACTTTTATAGAAAGTGAGGACTTTTACGTCCTAAATCTAATTTGAGTTTCATGTATGTATGTGTATAAACCCTTAATACAACATGGTTTTCCTTTTTTGTTGGATTTATCTTTCCTTTTGGTCTTATTAAATTATTAATCAAGACAAAACAAAACAAAAATGGATAAAGGCTGCTTTACCTTTCCTTTGTAGAGACTGTTGAAGTAATTGCAAGATCCATAGTGCTTGTATGAGAATAAAATCTTGTCATCAAAGGGGACTCTAGGAACCATGTCATTGTTGTAAACAAACCTCTCGTACTGAATTCCATGCTTTCTTACTACTTCCTTCATATACTCCCCAAATTGCTCGTCCCCTATACGTGGCTGCCCAAACGTGTAGACTCCCTCTAGCTTATCAAGTAGCTCATCCTCACCGTGAACCGAAAGAATCGCTGGAAACAGAGCAGCTATTGCGCCACCAAGGCTGTGACCCGTCAGGATAAACTTAAGGTTTTTGTTTATGGCAAGCATGTCCCTAAGCTTCTGTCTGATAGTGTAGTAAGCATATTGGTGAATGAGACTTATATTTTCTTTGGGCCATCCGTTTTTTTGTAGGCCTAGAGCTCTGGAGAACCCCGCGTGAATTTTGCCAACGTTCTTCATTTCGTACCTAATTAAAAATTATAATAGATGATATATATATATATATATATATAAAGTAAGAAAATTATATATTAAATTATATAATACTATACTTTATAGATTGTACTCCCTCCTTTCCCAAAAACAAAAGTAAGATTTTCTGGATGTTTCACAAAGTATACATTTTTGTTTATTTATTTTATTATTAGTGTTTACTCTATTTTTTACTCTATTCTTACCAATAATTTGTTGGAATATCTATATTTTATGTTTCTTAATTGTTGTATTTTAACCACGTTCCATTTACCGAGTATCCAAATCAACTTGGTCTTATTCTTTGAGTCTAGTTTATGTTTTAGTGTCTGTACTAATCTTCGTCTCCGGAGAGTACATTTTCACATTTCCGGTTACGGCTCCAGAAAGGTTACATACCTTTACTGGCTCGGAGTAGAACTTTCTTAAGTTAATACTGTTAGTCTACTAGATGACAAGAAAATTGTACCGAGTATCCACCTCTTTTTAACTATTCAAGTTTCCAGAAAACGTAAATTTGTCTTTATTCAAAACTTGCATTTAAGTAAATGTAAATTACTTGATTTATCTTTTGCATAAAGATCATTAGTTTACGAAATTCATTTTTTTGGTTTAAACAAAATTCATTTTTGTGGAACAACATTAAAACAGAAGAGTATTTTGAGGAACGAAGAAGGAGTAGGTACCAAGAGACGTCAAGATCAGTGCACCAATCATCTGCATCGAAAGGTTCGGTTCCTCTGAAACTGACGACGATGAGATTCGGGTTTGTGCTCGACGCCTTGAATACGAAGGCTTGTGTCAGGTTTCTTTCTTGGTAAGCTACAAAATAACAGAATTTAGAGATATATTTTCAGATATTAATTAGATTTGTGCTTTTCAGAAAAAAAAATCTAAATACAAAATTTTTATTTTAAGCAAATCTGACGTTGATAAGATTTTTAACTTTTTCTGTAGAAAGTCATACGCT
>OVBX01004965.1:0-13769 GCA_900406325.1 Erucastrum elatum
AAAATCACATAAATTGTCCTCCACAACAGTCTGAAGAAGTTGATGCGACATTTTCCAAGCAGTGGTATGTTCATCGAATGTTCTTTGGTGATGAAATTGCTTTCTGGCCATGCTTTGTTGCATTTCTTCTCAACAAACTGGAAAACTGGTTGGGCAATCACCTGCTCGTTGTATCAACATCATCAATGTTTTTGTTTTATCTTTTCTTGAGCCTTATAATTAAACTTTAAAATTGTGAGTGATAGATACTAGTTATCTATTTTAAACTTGTTGTTTTAATGAGCTACCTGATAGGCTCCGATGAGGTGGACAGCGATGCAAGCATTGGCAAAATCGATGAGCCAGTAAGGTTCATAAAAACCGAAGTCAGTAAGGAGGTCTCCAGGGGCTTGGCTTCCAAATGTAGCATATCCTATGCAGGCACATAAGATGTAGAAAGCAGTTGCAGTTGAGACTCCGACAAGGCTTGCTTTTTTCATGACTATGTTCTCTGGTGGGCTTGAACTCAGTGTGTCCTGTAAAAAAAACAAAACAAGCATATATGAGCAACACTGTCTTTAAATAAGAACTAGCATACATCATATTATAACTAGTCAATTCATCGATATATACTATAAGGGAATTGCAAACAACCACCATAAACGACGGTGGAAGACGTATTTAAGTGAAGATAATATAGTTCTGTGTCAAAAAAAAATTGCACATACAAAGACCATCAACAACAAGGAAAAAGCGTTTCTCAACAAAAAATAAAATATCAATTTTTTTACAAGTATACTTAAATTACTTGTAAACAACTCAGCCAATGAATGAGTTACACATATCGAAAAGTTTCTCAATTTTTTTTCGAGAAGTATCTTTGCCATTTGTTGTCCTTCTCTTTTTTTTTCAATATTCCTTTCTTATTTTAATTAGTAGAAACCTTCTAAGATACTATGATTAATGGTGCTGTGACCCGTGTCATTATTCCAATCAACATATGTATATCATGTAATTAAAATATAAATGCAAATAAAAGAACTAATAGTAAAAAATTGCTACACTATTCTGAGTGTGACCACCAACATCTCTAGTTAAAAGAATGCATGCATGCCTGAATCTCAACGAGAACAACGGAATAAGCGTATGAAAAGGCAATGTTTCCAGCCGCTTGGAATGACTTCCATAATTTGTCAGACGCAGTTACGTCCACTCCAACCACCGTGCCTGTCAGTTTCGTCTTACCAACCTTCCCACCTTTCATCATACCCGCTTTAGCCATTAGTTTAAAGATTCAAATATGTATATCATATTACAAATCAATGAGGATGATTTCTACTAGATACATATATGTATATATTACAAATCAATGAGAATGATTTCTACTGAAAGTTAAACAATAGTAATATATGGTATCAAGATATTTGCATAGGGTTTAGAAATAGATTGAGAATACTCTACAAATATATTTTTGAAAGTCAAAAGAAAAGATAGGAAGGAAAGAACGTACTTGCCAGAGCGGCCAAGGCTAAGCCAGTTCCGATAGATGAATACGAGAAGGACATAACCGCCGCGATTATGGAGAGAAAAGAGAGCTTGTGAAAATTAGGAATCTGACTTAGAACAATCTGGACGATTCCAAATGCCGCCATGGCTGGATAATTTGATACTAAACATTTCGCACCATGTCCCTCGTCATGAAAACAATTTGCTTTCCCAATCGCTCTAGCCAACATAAAATCAAACAAGAGTTTAATTAATATTTTCGTAACATGTTGGTAATGTGACATTATGGCCGTCTGCATGTCGCTTTAAGTCATGCAACTGGGATCATGCGACATATGCAAACGAGCAAGGACATTTAGTCATTGGTCGGCACTTTAGAAATTAAAACGAACAGGTTTTATATATCAAAATTAATCACAAGTTAATGAATGTGAGGCTGATCTCTTGGCCAAGCAGATTTTATCTGCTTATCAGGCCCCTAGGTCTTAATTTCTGTCAACCAGCTCTCTGATGATTAGTTAATGAATGTGGCTGTTGCTCCAAAAAAATAATCACTAGTTGTACTTACACTAAGCTTATGGAGGCAGTTATGGTGTAACCAATAGTCATCCCTACTAGACTCCCGTACTGTGCTAGCCCGCATAGCTGCACTTTCCTACCGCCTGTCATTTATGGTTTTTTGTTTTTTTTTTAATACAAAAATAGACTAATCTAAGAAAATATACTATTTTGTTTACATCTTTGTGGTTAAAACAATACAAAAGTAGTAGTTGAGTCACAAAAATGACATATTCATACCAAGGTAAGCTCTAACGACGTCCATGTAAGTATTGTTGCGTGTTCCAGCGTCCGGAGATCGATAACAGTCGGCGAGCATTCTGGATGTGTAATTAACTACGACGGCAAAGCTTACCAAAAGCACTGTCCCTGCCACCCAACCAAGTTGTGCTATTGCCCAAGCCAAGGACAAGACTCCCGAACCTATCACAGCCGTGATTATGTGAGCACTCGCCGTCATCAACGTCCCCGTTCTCTTCTCCCCACCATCATCGTCGACGTTATTCCCGGCGACGGTACCGGATTCAACCGCTGAGCTCGGGTCGAAGCTTTTCATTTTGAGAGGAGAAACTGAGGAAGAGAGTAATGAGATATACAAAAGCGTAGGCAATGTAGTGAATGGAATGTCTATATATAGATGATCAATCTAATGACCTTAACTCAGAAAGCGTACGCAAACATCAATTTTGGAGGCTCCCTTTACCTTTTTCCCTTATTTTAGTTTGCAGAGTCAGTAACGATAGTTGGAACGCATTTCCAAAAAGCAAGTAGTTAATATAAGTACAATATTGCAACGAATAACTTTTAGTGTAGAGCGAGTTCGGGTACCCATTGGAGTTCGGTTTGGATATATACGGATTTTGGATTTTCAGGATTAATTTATTTTTTGTTCTACTCGAGTATTTAGAAGTTTTGGTTTGGTTTTGGTTCAGATTTTTGCGGGTTCGTATAATTCAATTAAATTAATTTTAATTTTTAAAATTAATATATAATTTAAATTTCTCAAAATCTTAAAATAAAAGTACAATATAACTTATAAAATTGAATAGTGTATGCCAAAATAACTAAGCTTGACAAAAAGAATGGTTGACTTAAGTATTTTAGGGATTTTGAGTTATTTTGACTATTTGTATATACTAGGTGTTGTGTTCGCTCAAGCGGGACTAATTCTTTTACAGCTGCTAATTAAATATGCAATACTGATTCAAACACTATTATATATATATATATATTTATCGAAATTTATATTATTGCGTTAAATTGTTTGAAAGATCTCATATTTATTTATATAGGTTATGTTTTTTTTGGCTTTTTATCAAAAGAAATTTCAGATAACAACACAATATATATTTGAATTATCTTTATATTTTAAATATATTTTTAATTTGGGAAATTTCAATTATACCACAAGTTTGATACCACTTTTCATATTTACCACTAATGAATGATTATTTTCAAAAATACCATAAATTTGTGATAAAATAACACTAAACTATTTTTTTCAAAATATTTATAAAACATATATAACCCCAACCCAAACTCCTTAATATTAAACCTTAAACAATAATCACTAAAGCCTAAATCCAAATGTTTGTATATTTTGATTGAGAGTGTTTTTGAAAAATGGTTCTTAACTTGTTGTATTTTTGACAATTTCTCTTTTAATTTTGGATAATCCTTACTATTATTAATTTTAATCCATGATCTAATTAATTTTCGTTTTTTATTTTAGTTTATTTTTATATTTTATTCATTAACGGTAGAATTGATATTAGCCGCTCAAAATTTTAACGTAGGAACGGAAAATTTACTTCCAAAATAATAGTATATATTAATTAGTATTTATTTATGAGAAATTGTCAAAAATACCACAAATTAAGTACCATTTTTAAAAAAATACCCTCAATCAAAAATATATAAACATTTGAGTTTAGGGTTTAGTGATTAGTGTTTAGGGTTCAGTATTAAGGGGTTTGGTTGGGTTTATATATGTTTTATAAATATTTTGAAAAATTAGCTTAGTGTTATTCTATCACAAATTTAGGTTATTTTTTGAAAATGTCTATTTGTTGATGGTAAACATGAAAAGTGGTATCACCAAAATGGTATAAGTGAATTTTTCCCTTTATTTATATAGTTTATGTTTTTTAGCTTTTTATTAAAAGAAATTTCAGATAACAACATAACATATATTTGAATTGTCTTTATATTTTAAATATAATTTTAATTTTGGATAATCCTTACTATTATTAGTTTTAATCCATTATCTAATTAATTTTAGTTTTTTTTATTTTAGTTTTTATATTTTATTCATTAAGTGTAGTATCGATATTATCCGCTCTAACTTTTAACGTGGGAGCTCCGTTGCGAAAATTTACTTCACAAATAATAGTATAGATTTTCAAACATTTTAGACAACAACTTCAAAATATCTTTTATATTTGTGGATATTAAATCTAAAAATAGCTAGGAATAAGATATTCAAGTATATGAATCTGATTACCCAAAATATTTTGGTTTGGATCGGGTTCGATTTTATTTTTTTTAGACAACAAAATTTTGAACTTAATTTAACCAATTTTAATTCGGATTCGATACTAATTTTCGGATCAGATTTGATTCAATTTTCGGGTTCGGTTTTTTTGCCCATACCTAACTTTAGCCAACAAATAACAAAAAAAAAAGTGAAGCTGATTCGTTACTTTCAGCATTGGATATTAAACTAAAGAAAACCTGATCTTTGAGTTCGTTCCATTTTTTGATGAAATTTCATATATATCTATCTTTGAAAAAACTAGCATTTACAAAGAGCCTATAGTAAAACTTGTATATTATGTAGAGCTATGCTAAATCTACGAATGAGGCAGTAGAAAAAAAATTATAAAGAATGAGGGAATCATTTCTGTAGAAGGCCTTCGAACTTGTGACCTGGTTTATACTGATATGATGCGGTTCCTGCTTATCTATCACTGGCTACATTGCATCGACGCTTGTCCAGCTCGTGTGATGCCCCCTAGTGTTCCTTTCCCTCCAGATTTGTTCCATTTTTAATATGAAGTCTTTTTGAGAGTAACAGATTCTTTTTTTTCCATCAAAGATTGATTTAAAATTAAAAACAGGCCAAGCCCAACGATCGAAATCCATACAACTTAGAACAAAAAAAAGCCCACAACAACCGGGCAACAAAAGCAAACACGACCAGGGCCCAAAATGTGAATACGGCCCAAGGCCTAACACCCAAACCTGATCTACCAACAGTCTCGGTTACGCGTGCGTTGAGGAGGCAGGAGAGGACACGTGGAGATCTAAACCATCAGGGTGCCACGTGTCGCTCTATGTCGACCCAACCGTCCCCGCTTCACCAAAATCGTCGTACCAGTTCACCAGAACCTTTGTTCGCCGGAGCTCATAGTACCTTCACGCCTCCACCGAAACCACATCTCATCTTCATCTTCCTGAGCCTAATCGGAGAGCATCATCGCTTTGTCGCGATCTCTTCCGACGGACAGTCTTTAAGCCACTCGATCGTCACCGTTGTCTTCACGCCGGAGAGTTCAATCGAACCTCGAAATCTCCTCCGACTTTGTACCACATCAAATCCTAGACATGCGACTCAAGAACCATGCTTAATCTTCTTTAAACTCGCCACCGCACCGGAGCGTTTCCTCGTCCTACGAGATCTCCTCCGCCGTGATCAAACCCTAACCCTAAACGGCCGACTTTTACCCGAAAACGAAACTAGTAACCTTAACCCAACGAACACCGGATTTCCAAACGGCAACGCGGAGCTGTGGTAGCCTCCACTCTCCGTAACCAAGAGCCGGCGAAGGCGGATCTGACGGAGACCCCCTTCCCGATAGCTAGAACCGGCGACTATGAAATTAGATAAGCCTCCACATCCCGAAGAATTCACCACTGAAACATGCAGACGACTCTCTTTCCACCGGTAACCTCATGACGACAGCGTCTTTGCTTCAAAACTCAACCACCGTTGGGGGTGGACTCTGAATCAGAACTCAAACAAAGCGGTCGTTACAGGACAGGGGAGAGGGGCAGAGAGGATCAAGAAACCGAAAGAAAATCCGACTTCGGTGCTGGCACGGACGTTCACGCGCCGGCCAAGCGCCGGATTCGAAAAAAGATCTCACTTCTCTCTCTTAACTTTTCGTGTGACTTCTACTTTTCTTTGAGAGTAACAGATTCAAAAACAAATTTGTGAAAGTTAATGCCTAAAGCGAATAATATCATAATAAACGAACGGTTTAATAGAGCATCTGGTCCCAGTAAAGAGGATTTGGTCTAATTCTAGTAGAGTGTCTAGTCTAGGAAAGCATTTAGTCCATTATAGCAAATCAGTATTAGAGTCAAAAGCTCAGTGATCTTTGGTATCGCTAAAGTAAATAGAAAATATTTAATTCAACTCTAATTAGTATAAGCACTTTTTAGAGAAATCAATCCAATCCAGCAACAAATTCGTTAAAGATTAGACCCAAAAGAAAAATATTATTCTAAAAAAATAATTGGACATATAATAGGGGAGACATCTAATTATAATGGAACAGTTGGCATATGCCGGCATCTGATCCGCCACAACAAAATCGTTATAATTTTACTTTTCTTGGTGGTTGAAGAATATCTGATTTACTATTTAAATGATATCTTATAGTGCGCTAAAGCATCTAGGTGAAGACGAGAGAGGGTCTTGATGACTCTTTGTGTTGATCATAGGATACGTTCTTGGGCCGTCCCGGCCATGTGTGTGTGTGTGTGAAAACTGGAAACAACTGATGTACAAATTCATGTTCTCCTTCGTCCTTATATTAAATGATCCGGGGTGGTGTAACGGATTGAGATAAGAGCTTCTAATATTGAATTTCGAAAGTTAAACGACTGACGTGTGCACCAAACTCGAAAATTTCGAAAGTCCCATTCTTTTTTGTTCTTTTTTCATTTGGTTCAAAAACCAATTTCATTCGATCAACGGTCAAGGTTGAATCACGGCACCATCGTTTAGGGCCTTCTGTTACATGGGCCTTATAAACTACCCAAATACCGGGATGTAAACTCATATCGAAAAGCCGGTAAAAATGGATGGTCGGATCCAGTTTACGACTATGCGGTTTGACTATGTGGTCCAACACAGCCGAAAAACCTATAAAATTCGTAAATATTTGAGTCTGATCCTGCCCGAGCCCGATCATCAATCTCTTAGGTTTATATTCCAAATACCGGATGTAAACTCATATCGAAAAGCTGGTAAAAATGGCTGGTCGGATTCAGTTTACGACTATGTGGTTTGACTAAAGGTGTCATTTGGCCGGTCCAACACTACCGAAAACCTATAAAACTCATAGATATTTGAGTCTGATCCTGCCCGATCGACAATCTTTTAGGTTTATATTCCAAAGCCTGGCCTGATCCCAATATGACTATTAGGTTTTTCGAGTTTTTTGGAGAAAATTAATTTTAATGTTATATAGTAAAACTTCTATAAATTAATATTAATATAATTTTAAAATTTTATTAGTTTATAGAAATATTAATTTACAAAAAGTTTCCATTTTTATTTTTTCTATTTTTTCTATTTTTATTTAAAAAATAAAAATATATTTAATTTTATAGTATATACGTTAATGAAATTTTAGAAATTTGACTTTCATATTATTTAATTATATTAATTGGTTTATACTTTTATGTTTCATAAAACTTATATGTGGTTTTCAATATAATTTTACTAAATATTATCAAATATATATTGAATTATTAAGAAAAATAGAGTTATTTTCATTGTGAATACAAAACCAATAAGATAATGTTTAGTTTGTACTTATGTTAAATGTATATATAGATATATTATTAATTTATGATTTTAGTTGGACCATATATTTACATAAGATTTTTTTAAAATATATTATCTTATTATTTTATCTATTTATGTTATATTTTGAATCAAATTAACTCGGAACCGAAAAAAAATTATTAATTTATAAAAATTATTAATTTATCGAGTATTAATTTATAGAGATTCTAGTGTATATATCATTTTCGCCATTTTAAACATCTAGCTTCAGTCTCCTTTGCAGATTCTGTTATTATAATTCTCTATAAGTTGTACCATGTTAATTAACACTTTATATAAATAATATAGCTCGTCATTAACTATGTATTCATTTGCTCTTCCATATTCTCATTGTACATAGTTCGTTATTAACTATGTATTCAAATAGCTTAGGTTACAAGTATCTAATCTAAATTGTGGAAAGGCTTGTATGCCTTTACACTACTTATCAAGCCAACGATGGATCCTACCGCAGCTAGGAGAGAAACAACGAAACAAACCAATACAAGGAGTTTCAACCCTATCCATCTCATCGTATACTTCTTAACCCTTTTCTGCGAGATGTGCATCTCCACTGGGAAGTAAACTGTTAACGGCCAGAATGTGAGTGCCCCAATAAGGCCCAAGATTGCGTTGAAGAAGGGGAATATCATTGCTACAACTGTTGAGAAAATCACATAGGTTGTCCTCCACACTAGTCTCAAAAAGTTGATGCGACATTTTCCTAGCAATGGTATGCTAATATAATGTTCTTTGGTGATGAAGTTGCTTTCTGGCCACGATTTGTTGCATTTCTTCTCGACAAACAGGAAAATTGGTTGCGCAAACACCTGCCCATACATAACTTAAAATTTGTGAGTGATAGATACCAGTTATCTATTTAATCTCTCTGACTTTTTTTAAGTGAGTTACCTGATAAGCTGCGATAAGGTGGATAGCGATGCAAGCATTCGCAAAATCGATGAGCCAGTAAGGTTCATAAAAACCAAAGTCAGTAAGGAAGTCTCCAGGGGCTTGGTTTCCAAAAGCAGCATATCCTATGCAGCCACATAAGACGTAGAAAGCAGTTGTAGTTGAGACTCCAGCAAGGCTTGCTTTTTTCATGACTTTGTTCTCTGGTGGGCTTGATCTCAGTGTATCCTGTTAAAAAATCATTTATGACCGACCAATAACAACAAAAATTGCTAAACACAATTTTGAATGGTGACCACCAACATCTCTAATTGAAAGAATACATGCCTGAATCTCAACAAGAACAACGGAAAATGCGTATGAAAAGGCAATGTCTCCAGCTGCTTGAAATGACCTCCATATTTTGTCAGACGCAGTTACATCCACTCCAACCACCGTGCCCGTCAGATCCGTCTTGCCAATCTTCCCACCTTTCATATCATACCGCTTTAGCCATTAATTAGTCTGAAGATTCATGTATATATATATGTGAATCCTATAACTAGGCCTAGATTCAAACAAACTTTTTATATGTAACTTGTTTGTGCAAGGGTATTTCAAAGGATGGACAACTGATGGATTCGAACAAGTTACCCGAATTGATAATGTTTATAAAAATTGAATATGTATATATATATACATCTCGAGGCTCATTTCATAATATGAGAAAACTGTAAACTAAGACCATATGGTGAGTTTTCTTTAAACTATACTCCCGATATTTTAGAAAATGTTTGTTGTTTCAATATAGATGGTAGTTCTATATTTTTATATTATATTTACATTTAACCAATCAGATTTTGCAATTAATTTTATAATTGGTCAAATGGGTTTTAAATTATATTTTTAAAAGTAATTTTTATAGAAAAATACATTTCTTAAATTTTGCGTATCAACAAAAAACATAATCTATTGAGAATCAGATGAAGTATATTTTTGTAAAGCAAAAAAATATGTTACTTTAAACGATGCCAAAAAAATATTTTACTTTAAAGTTTAAACGATGCCAAAAGAAAAATATGTTACTCTAAACAAAAAAGAGTAAAAAAATGTGAGACAGGTTTCTTCTTTCAGAAAATCTATGATAAATTCTGAAACTCATATGCCATATGTTATCAAATGAATGATTCAATGATGCTCTTAACAACATAATTTATAATGAAGATATTTGCATGGGGTTTAGAAATAGCATAGCTTGGAAGCGATAAACGTACTTGCCAGAGCCGCCAAGGCTAAGCCAATTCCAATAGATGCGTAAGAGAAGGACATAATGGTCGCGATAATGGAGAGAAAAGAGAGCTTGTGAAAATTATGAATCTGACTTAGAACAATCTGGATGGTCCCAAATGCCGCCATGAGTGGATAATTTGATACGGAACATCTTGCTTCATGTCCCTTGTAATGAAAACAATTTGCTTTCCCGATCGCTCTAACCAACATACCATCAAATCAGTACTTTCTTTGCAACATGCATGTGACATTATATATATAAATAGTTCACAAACTTACACTAAGCTTATGGAGGCAGTGATGGTGTAACCAATAGTGATCCCTACTAGACTGCCGTACTGTGCCAGTCCACATAGCTTCACTTTCCAACCACCTGTCGTTTTTATGTTTTTTGTTTTGTTATATAAAATAGACTAAGCTAAGTCAACATGCCATTTTGTGATTTTTTTTTTCAGAAAACATTTTTGCCATTTTGTTTACTATTTTGTGGTTAAAACAATTAATACTACCAAAGGTCCAAAGTAGTAGCTGGGTTAATAATGATAATATATTCTTACCAAGGTAAGCTCTGACAACGTCCATGTAAATATAATTACGTATTCCTGTGTCCGGAGATCGGTAACAGTCGGCTAGCATTGTGGATGTGTAGTAATTTATAACGGCAAAAGTTACCAAAATCACTGTTCCTGCCACCCAACCAAGTTGCGCTATTGCCCAAGCCAAGGATAAGACTCCGGAACCTATCACAGCCGTGATGATGTGGGCAGTCGCCGTCATCAACGTCCCCGTTCTCTTCTCCCGACCATCATCGTCGAAGTTATTCCCGCCGGATTCAACCGCTGAACACGTGTCGAAGCTTTTCATTTTGAGAGGAGAAAACGAGGAAAGAGATAGAAGCGTAGTCAATGAAGAGCAAATGACATATCTATATATATAGATACTATAGGTAGACAAACGTCAATGTTTATGATATGTTGGAGACGTCAATGTTTATGCAATTTTGGAGACGTCAATGTTTATGATATCTTGGAGACTTTTTACCATCTCTTTTTGCACGGTCAATAACAATAATTACAAAGCATGTGAAAAGCAAGTAGTAAAAAACATACAATAGTGCAGCGAATAACCTTTAACCAACAAATAACAAGAAAAAGGCAAAGTCGATATTCGTTATTTTTAGCAACTAAAACGAGATCAAATCTAATATCATTTCGCTTTTCTTGGTGGTTGAAGAATATGTGAATAATTATGTATTTGATAATTTCTAGTGCGCTAAAGCTTCTAGGTGAAGACGAGAGGATCTTGGTGACTCTTAGTGCTGATCATAGGATACGTGATTGGGCCATGTGTGTGTGGAAATTTGGAAACGACTGATGCATATATAAAGTCGTATTCTCTACTTTGATCACTATATTTTATTCGATCCGGATGATATTATTTTGTAAACGGACAGAATAAAAGAAGACAAGTATGATAAGAGATCAGAAGCTTGGAGATTAAAGCTTATTCTAGTAGTGAATTTTGAAAGCTAAACGTATAATTCCAGTGTCTCACTCTCTTTTTTCTGTTCCGTCTTTCATCAATATTATTAAAAAAGGATCATTCTCAAATTATATCTTAATGAAACGTTTAAATTTTAAAAAAATACCCTGATATGACTAACTAAAAATATTCATTAATGGTATTGTTGTCTTTTGATTTTATGGACATATTTCTTATTTTAGCTTATATT
Source organism: Erucastrum elatum (assembly GCA_900406325.1). Classification (NCBI taxonomy): domain Eukaryota; kingdom Viridiplantae; phylum Streptophyta; class Magnoliopsida; order Brassicales; family Brassicaceae; genus Erucastrum; species Erucastrum elatum. The sequence goes on from OVBX01004965.1 coordinate 11,796, forward strand.
TCTAAATAAATTAGATATGATCCAAATTTGTTAACTAATTAAATAATTTACGTTTTTATATAATCAATTTCATATTTTTTTAATATTAATAATATTAATTAAAGTCCGCAATAATTTTAAGAGCTTGATATTAAAATTCAAATTTTGTAACTACACGAAGATAAAACTTAAACAAAAACATTACTGGCTACTTTATATGTTTAGCAATATTTTATATAATTTATAATTCTTTTAAAATTATATAATAGTCCAAATATGAATTTTAGATACAACCATTGTTTAACTTATTTACAAACATAAAACGACTGTGTAACGTATTTTAAATTTGTCATATGGTACATATTATAACAAACTCGCATAATAGAAATTTGATCATGTCACAGCTTATATAATTGAAACGAAGAATTATCAATATTTATATTTAAAAGAAAAAGTACTTGTGCTTGAAATGACGGTTTGAATATAGTTTTTTTCAAAGCCAATTCAATTCGATCAACGGTCAAGGTTGAATTTAAGGCTGGGTCGTTTTGGGCCTTATAAACTCTTACATGGGCCTTATAAACTACTGGGCTGTTGGCTCATCTCGGAACCACTTTACAAAAGTCCAACGTTGATTTGGCGCAAAAAGGAAAAAGAAAGCATTATTTTTTTTTTTCCGACCGAGATCTCCTTGTGAAAATAAAGAGATAAGAGCCAAAGTATCAAGACATAGGAAATAGTGCTGTCGCATGAACATTCATTCATCTTTTTTACCCGACAAAAGTAATAAAATCTCTGAGTTAAAACTTTTTTTTTTCAAAAAATTGTTTCGAGTCTCTCGATATATCTTTTTGTTTGTCTGTTTGTTTGTTCCCTTACCAATACCATCATCATTGTAACTTTCCCTGTTTCCTTCTGCTCCTTAATAGAGAAAAAAACCCTAGAGCATTTATCTGGGTTTCTATCTCTCTGAATCGTCGTCAGATCTTGGTTTCGAAGCCCCCCCGCAATCTATTCCTCTCTGCTCTGCTCTGCCATTGACATCATTCTCTTCCATTTCTGAGGTAAATGTAGCTCCTCATTATCACGATTCATCTTCTTCAAAGTTAGGAGGTTAATGTAGTTGCCCTCGGTTCCCGTAATCGCATTTTGATTTTCTTCGTTTCTGCAACACTGATTGAGATTCTAGCTGTTGACCTAGTTTTTTGGTGCCGGAGACGACTTTAAGTTTGCTCTAATTTGCTAAGCGTTAATCAATCACAGACTCTGTGTGCTTTTATCTGCAGCTGCTGGTTTAGCTTTTGTGGTTTTCCGCATTATCTGGTTATCTAGAGGAATGAGATTTTTGAAAGAGTTGCAATTTTATACTCAAAAACAGACACATTCAAGGTTTTAGCAAAGGGTGGGTGATGTGAGTTCGTTTCTTTTCCTGCCATATATATGTTAAAGCGTCTTGGATGGTTAATTGGACTCAGCCAAAGAAGTAGGCAGACCAAGACTCTTGATGCTCACCCTTTCGTAGCCACCAGGGTGGTTAAGCCTGTTCTCATGGTCGACACTGTTCAGGAAATCGCTGTTTACATCCATAGGTTCCATAACCTTGATCTCTTCCAGCAAGGGTAAGTTAACTATTGTGAAAAACGTTGCTCATTTATTTTGGCTAGCTTCTAAGTCTTGGATTCTTATTGCTCTCTCTTTAGATGGTACCAAATAAAAATCAGCATGAGATGGGAGGATGGTGATAACAACTCCTCCCGTGGGATTCCTTCACGAGTTGTTCAGTATGAAGGTACTCTTCATACTATTATTATTATCCTATTTCCGTGTGTTCTGAGGGTTTTCTATAGTATGATTTACATAGTAAGTGAGAATCTATATACCTTTGTTGTCACAGCTCTTGATTCAAGCTCACTCGACTCTTCTGGAGTGTGGAAGATAGATGACAAAGATAATAGTTTCTTAACTCAGCCCTTCCGCATTAAATATGCAAGGCAG
>OVBX01004966.1:0-13768 GCA_900406325.1 Erucastrum elatum
TGATATCCTATGCACTGGGAGGGTTGTTCGTATTGACACAGAGAAGGGATGGTGCTATGTTGCTTGCTCTAAATGCAGCAAAATACTTCAGCACCGTCTCAGCTTTTACATGTGGTCGGGCCAATAACTCGCATGCTGTTGGAGCTCTTTGATGAGTAGCGTTTCTACTAGATATTTATTTATATATATGTACGTATAGACGTGCATCTTATGAATTTGGCTTAGGCTTTGCTATCTCATCCTAGATACCGTGTGGAGATTATAAGAATGGGTCAGCACTACAACCGTCCAACCTCTTCAAGACTGTTCGAGCTTCAGCGAAAACTTCAGATGATTACGAAGCAGCAGAAACCCATTACGGAGTATCTAACGGAGCTCAAGCACATCTGTGACCAGCTTGCCTCCATTGGAAGTCCAGTGTCCGAAAGGATGAAAATTTTTGCTGCTTTGCAAGGTTTGGGAAAAGATTACGAACCTCTCATTACGAGTGTTGAGGGTTCAATCGACTTGTTACCTAATCCTACTCTGGAGGACATGATTCCGAGGATTCAGAGCTACGATGCACGTTTCCAGCAGTACAATGCTCCATCTGAAGTGTCTCCACACCTTGCTTTCAACGCTGAGAGGTACTACACTAACAGAGGAAGAGGTCAATCTAACAGGAGATTTGGATCCAACAGAGGACGTGGTTCTTTCTCTACTAGAGGAAGAGGATTTCATCAGCAGCTATCCTCCTCAGGGTCTCGATCTGTTTCACCAGCGTCTTCTGTCTCTTCAGATGATAGACCTTCATGTCAAATATGTGGACGTTTCGGACACTCTGCTCTGCGTTGCTGGCACAGGTTCAACAATACTTATCAAGAAGAAGAACCCCATGTTGCATTAGCTGCCATGCGCATCACTGACGTGTCGGATCGTGCGGGTGCTGAGTGGTTTGCTGATTCTGGTGCTACCTCTCACATCACTAACTCACCGCAGCACTTGGCTTACACTCGACCATATAGAGGAAACGACGGGGTTCTCCTTGGAGATGGGAACTTCTTACCCATCACTCATGTTGGATCAGCAGACATAGCGTCCACTTCAGGTACCTCACTGCCACTTAACGATGTGCTAGTGTGTCCAGGAATAACCAAGTCATTGTTATCAGTGTCTAAACTTACAAATGATTATCCCTGCTCCTTTGAATTTGACTCTAATTGCGTGTATGTTAAGGACAAGCAAACTCAAAGTCTGTTGAAACAAGGAAACACCCGTGAGGGTCTTTACAGTCTCCAGTCTCCGAAGCCTCAAGTTTATTACTCAACAAGACAGAAAGCAGCGAGTGATGAAGTGTGGCACAGGAGGTTGGGACATCCTCAAGATCAAACCTTCAATATCTGAGTCAAAACAAGTTTATTTTGGTTAATAAGAGTACTTTGCGGATGTGTGAGTCATGTCAGCTAGGGAAGAGTTGTAGGTTACCTTTTGTTGAGTCCTATTTTGTTGCTTCTAGACCTCTAGAGAGAGTTCATTGTGATCTCTGGGGTCCATCACCTGTTACATCTAATCAAGGATTCAGATTTTATGTTATATTCATCGACAACTACTCCCGTTTCTGCTGGTTATATCCTTTGAAAAGCAAGTCTGATTTCTTCAATACATTCATTGGTTTTCAAAAATTGGTGGAGAACCAGTTGTCACAGAAGATTGGTATTTTCCAATGTGATGGTGGTGGTGAATTCATCAGCAACAAGTTCTTGTCTCATCTCAGAGACTGTGGGATTCAACAGCTAGTTTCTTGTCCTCACACGCCGCAGCAAAACGGTTTGGCTGAGCGAAAACACATGCACATCACTGAATTGGGTCTGACAATGATGTTCCAGAGCAAGACACCTCAACAGTACTGAGTCGAAGCTTTCTACACAGCAAGCTTCTTGAGTAATCTATTACCATCTTCCGCGTTGAAAGATAAGAGAAGTCCTTATGAGATACTTAATGGTAAAGCTCCTGATTATTCTGCTTTGCGGTCTTTTGGGTGTTCTTGTTATCCTATGTTACGAGATTACGCAGCAACAAAGCTCGATCCCAGATCACTTCATTGTGTTTTTCTTGGATATAACGACAAATACAAAGGGTATAGATGCTTTTACCCTCCAACGGGACAAGTCTACATATCAAGACATGTCCTGTTTGACGAGCTGAGTTTTCCGTTTCAATCAGTTTACAGCAACTGTCATATACAAGCAACTACACCTTCATTGAGTGCTTGGCAACGAAGTTTCTTACCTAAAGATCAGGTGGTTAATAAGCAGTCTACTGGTTTAGTGGACCCTGTCGTGACATCAACGGTTCACATCTCTAAACCTGCTGCTGTTCCAGTGTCTGATGTTCCTTTGTTTAACGCAGAAGATTTTCCACCTCTACCTCAACGGAACATTGAACTTCAAACCACTGTTGCTACTGATGCTACAATCACCAACGATGCTCCAATATCAACGTCTCAGCACTCAATGGTGACTAGATCTAAAGCGGGTATCAGAAAACCCAATCCCAAGTATGCACTGTTAGTTAACAGACCGTCTGACCCAGTGCCTACTACGGTTGCTGCTGCACTTAAAGATCCAAGATGGACAAATGCCATGGTTGAAGAGATTGAGAACTGTGAAATCACTAAAACATGGTCACTTGTTCCACGCACACCAGAGATGCATGTTCTTGGAAACAAGTGGATATTTAAAGACAAGCTTAATGCAGATGGAACAGTCAAGAACCCTAGAGCGAGATTGGTGGTCCAAGGTAACAACCAAGAAGAAGGAGTGGATTACCTTGAGACATACAGCCCTGTAGTTCGTACTGCGACGGTTAGAACTGTGCTCCATCTTGCAACGATCATGAAATGGGAAGTGAAACAAATGGATGTTAAGAACGCGTTTCTCCATGGAGATTTACTCGAAACCGTGTTTATGAAACAGCCTGCAGGATTTGTGGATAAATCGAAGCCAGATCACGTTTGTTTACTTCACAAATCCCTCTACGGCTTGAAGCAATCACCTCGTGCGTGGTTCAACAAATTCAGTGACTTTCTTATTGAGTTTGGTTTTCTGTGCAGTGTAAAAGATCCTTCTCTATTCATCTATAACAGAGACGGTACAATCATCATGCTTCTGCTGTATGTCGACGATATGGCTATAACTGGTACTAATTCTGCAATCATGAGCAAGTTTCTTACAGAGCTGAACACAAAGTTCCGAATGAAAGATCTCGGGAAGCTTCACTACTTTCTGGGTATTCAGGTCACTTCTCATGATAAAGGAATGTTTCTGTCTCAAGAACAGTATGCAATTGATCTTCTCCGAGTTGCAGGCATGGAAAACTGTTCTCCGGTAGCTACTCCTCTGCCTCTGCAACTGAACAATGTTCCTCATCAAGATCAGCTCTTCTACAACGCTCAATTTTTCAGAAAGTTAGCTGGTAAACTGCAATATCTCACTCTAACAAGGCCTGATATTCAGTTTGCAGTTAACTATGTGTGTCAGAAGATGCATGCTCCATCCGTCTCAGATTTCACAAACCTCAAGAGAATCCTGCGCTACATTAAGGGGACGGCTTCAATGGGTCTGATGCTAGTTCCTGACACGGATTGCACTCTCTGTGCTTACAGCGATAGTGACTGGGCTGGATGCCAAGACACTAGACGGTCCACTGGAGGTTTTTGCACATTTCTCGGTTAAAATCTCATCTCTTGGTCATCTAAGAAGCAGCCAACAGTCTCCAAGAGCTCTACGGAGGCGGAATACAGGTCTCTCTCGGAAACTGCCTCTGAAATGGCTTGGCTCAGTATGCTTCTGCGTGAATTGGGCATCTCTCTTCCTATGACGCCTCAGTTATTTGGAGATAATCTGTCTTCTATCTACTTGACTGCGAATCCGGCTTTTCACAAGAGAACCAAGCATTTTGAAACCGATTATCACTATGTCCGCGAAAGAGTGGCTTTGGGAGCATTGGTAGTAAAGCACATCCCAGCTCAGCTTCAACTGGCCGATATTTTTACCAAATCTCTCCCTGCAGCTTCATTTTGCAGTCTTCGTTTCAAACTAGGTGTAGACGTGCCTCCCACGCCTAGTTTGAGAGGGGGTATAAGACAGAGCCACTCAGATGAGCCCAAGACGATTGAAGCCCTACAAATCAAGCCCATTACGAAGCCTCAATCTCCTCCAACGGATACATCACTCAACGACAAAAACAGAACAAGAACAAGAGAAGAAAAGAGAAAGGGAAAACAGGTCATGACGTCAAGTACGATACCGTGTGGTCCTGCCTTGAAGAATTCATTCTCAGCCCTTGGATCTCTAGAAGAAGAAGGATGATGACAGCTGTGTAGGAACTAGGGTTTTCCCATTTCTCTATTTAAGTAAGTTGTTCATTTTCTGTAAGACCTTAAGAATCAAGAAACATAAAAGAGTATTTTCTGAATCTTCTCTCTAAGCTTTTAGAGATTGCCATTGAGCATGATACTGATGAAGGAACGTTTGTTTGGTTTGATGGTGTAATGACAAAGCTACATAATCTTCGTGCAAGTGAGGCTGTGCCGATGCTGGTAAGATACATCTCTGCCTACAGGTGTGTTTGTCATTCTTTAGACAAAATCTCATTTTGTATTTGATTCCTGTCACAAAGGCTGTAGAAGGAGTGAACCCGGAAGACTCTAAGATATACCTTCATTCATCGCGAATATGGAAGGGAAGGCATGCACCTTCCAGGTGAGAGTCACTGCATATAACTTCACTGAGAATCATAAGACATATACCATCACACGCATTGTTGAAGAGCTTGGTCTTGAGCCAGTTGATTACGTAGACCACAGAGTAAGTAAAATGTGTACAAGGTTTTCTCATTGTTGTCTAGATGTTTATCTATACATGTATGTATAACAATATGATATGATCAGGGAGGTGACGACGATGATGATGATAACATACCGTCTGACAAGCCAACACCTGTTGAGTTTGAATATGGGGGTGTCATAGATTGCCAGCTGCTGGGGCGGGTACGGCTTGTAAGTAGACAGACGTAGCATCGTCGAAGGTGGTCAAGAAGGCGCATGTTGGAGGAGCTCTTTCAACAATTAATTTATGATCAGACTCTCAGTTTAAATTATGCATATGAATCTTTTTTGTTTTTTCATACTTGGTTATTCATGTTCTGGAAGTTCCTAACTTCATGGGCAATTAATTTTTTTTTCAGACTATCCTTATTCGACTACAAATATAATCTCCTTAAGTTTCTATGCCATTAAAATATCTTTATCATAAATACGATAATTAGGTGTTTTTAGTGATACCTCATCAAATGTATATATAGATTTTTCATTCCGTTTTTAAGAGTATCGCCCTGCTTCAAATATTACCATTTTGAGTTATGGGAAATGAATTTATGTTGTGATTTACGAGGATATATTTTATGCTAACGTCCTCTGTTCCACTAGAAGCATTGTATGCTAACGTCTCTGTTTCACTAGAAGCATTTATTATATGAAAAAATTATATGCATCACACGATCTCGAAAAACATATGCAGCAAAAGAATATTATTACAGTAGTCATTGTAACTAATCCGATATACAAGTAGACGGTAAGCTGTAAGCTTTGTGTAGACGATCAATTTATGAAAATATACACATTGAATGATTTATCAAAGAATCTGGTTCAGTAATCTTGCCAATTCGAAATGATGGCCAGATAATTGAATAGTTAAATTTTGAGATGGCTCGAACGCACCCAACTTACTGACCTTTATATAACGTACAAACCACTTTACCAAAAATCAAATGATGTAAATGATTGGGCTACACAATCCAGATCATCCAATAATATTCAAGATCACAAATCATAATAGGCTTTATGTATGAGTAGTTACGAAGTCACATAATAACCCCAGACTATCAAACGATCCAGGTTATAGTGGACGTTAAACACTTGGCTATATTTTAGTTTGTATTACTCATAGATAGGAAATTATATTGTTATTTTCTTTATTTTAAAAGTAACAAAAGGAAATTACATTTTTTCCATCCAAAAGAATAGAATTGTTCAAATAACCGGTTACTTAATTTTTCCAAAATTATTATCTACCTTATGAATTTATTCCTTCTACAAGGTTTCTGTTTAGGAAAAAAAACATAAAAGGAAAACTAATATATATTCATCAATATATTCGAAACATGAAACAGTTATAACTTACGTTTATTAAAAAAAAAACAATTAGAAGTAACCAAAAAAAAAACAAAACATTTCCAACGCTTCCATTATAACTCGGAAGAATCAGAAATGCTTTGACATGTTGAACAAACCCAAGTAAATCACAACATAACACAATCAAAGTATTATTTTACCAGAAATCAATTTTGTTCAGAGTACCAGACCATTAACTCTAGTGTAACTATCACCTACTTGTCATATTTCTAATAAAATCAAACAATAAAACAACCTAACAATAAAACAACCTAGAATACATACCTCACGTTAAACACGTAAGAAAAAAATGTTTGTGACATGTATACTCAGGTTGTCAAAATTATTTTAAAATTTACTTCCAGCCCGTAGGGCGGGCTGAGCTTAGTAAGTAATAAACAATTAAGAATACCTTAAAGTACCATAACAATATTTTGCTGCAAAATATTATCAAATATTAAATTAAATAAAAATAGTTTTCAGATAAAGAAAATTAAAAAAATACGAAAAACATTTAATAAATTTTGAAAGTACTTTATGAATTCCAGATTTGCATAATTTATAAAATTCCATATAATTTTATATGGAAGCATGTGCTATTAGGTATAAATATATAAACTAAAAACTTCGTTTATTAATTAAAAACCAATAAAAACGAACTAAACAAAATATAATATTAAGACATAGTATTTTATTTTCTTTATTTTTCAGTTATATATAAATTAAAGGTGAAATTTAAATTGAAAAAAAAACCAAATTAACATAAAAATAAAGATGGATAAGAAAAAAATGGGCCAAAATAATGGTGAATATTAGTCAAAATTGATTTATAGTAACAACTCTCAAGGTGGAGCAACCTCAACCTTTCCGATCTTCTCAAATTCATCTCTATAGCCTGTAAAAAATATTATGCTCAAAGCCTTCACGGACAGAAACAAAAAACGTAAACTCATCCTTTACCCAAAAAAAACTTCATCTCTAAGTAATATGTCGGTCAGCTTGAATGCTTGATAGCAAAAGGTTAATCAGTCTTATAATCTATCGGAATAATGATATAAATTAAAGGTGAAATTAAACACATCCGTTTCTTTTAACTATCAAACGTAAGTAACTGAATTATCAATGTTAAGATTTAGTTATGGTTTAGTAATTTATCTAAACCATATTAAATGATCAAATCACAATAAATAAATTATCTATGTTAAGATTTAGTTATGGTTTCGTAATTTATTGGTTTAGTAATTGAAAGAAACAGCTGTGTTTAAGGAAATGGCAGACAACGGTAATTTTTGTGGAAAATTTGGGGGTATTTTAAATATGTACTTTTATTAAATAATTTAGACTAAATTTAGTGCGGATATATGTTTCAAAAATATGTTATTATTTATTTTTCATATTACTATTTAGGGTTCGACAAGAATTTGTTTCGGAGAAATAAATGGCTCACGAGAAATGAGTCTAATTTTATTTCTATCTGACAGGACAAACTATTTGTTGAGCTGTTGCAGCTTCTTTCTTTTTTTTCTTTGTGGGCAGACTGAGAATTAGACACAAATTGATACCTACTCCTCAGAATTTGGTAACTTCAACTCCGTTAACAACTACTTAGGTGGATAGATAAGACGACTAGTTCCCAGGACCTTAGCTTTCATAACACTGATCGCTCGAATCCGAATCTCACCTCAGATGTTCATCTGGCCCTCGAATTTGATCTGTTGTCATAGAAAGGGGTTCCTCGGGCGTAGCTGCTTTCCTGTGTTTTCTGAATCCAAAGAACCGTATCGATCCCGATCTGAAAAAATGATTAACTATTAGAATTATTTAAAATTTCATTTTTAGAAAACTGAAACTTAATCCGGTCTGAACCAGAATATTTTGAATATCCGAAATATATATATATATATATAAATTATTTTTAAATGTAATGTATAAAAAAACATTCATAATATATATGATATTTTTAAGTTAATTTAAATATTTAAAAATATATACAAATAGTCAAAAGTAAATATCTAAAATAGTTAAAGTATACGCCAAACCACAAAAATACGGGTGTACGCGTCAAACCAAACCAATTTACATGTAAGTTTTAGGTACCCATGCATATGTTATTCAAATTTATATATAATAAACTATTTTGTTTATAAATTTTGAGAAATTTAAAGTATGTAATGAGGTCTAAAATTTTAAAATAATCTACATGCTTATCCAAATCCGAACTGAATCTGAACCGAAAATTGGAAATATTGTAATTTATATTTCTAAACAATTTCTAATGATATTTCTACTTGAATAAGATAGATAAAAATAAACCAAAACATGTAATCGATTTAGTTTTATATGTTAAAACAATACTTAGATGATTACCTGGTTATATAGTCATGATTTATTATTGTTTGGCTTTTATGTGGTAGGTTACAAAATTGGTATAAAGAAGTATGAAATTGAATTATTGATTTGTTGAATTTGATGCTGCTTTAAAATACCAAACCAGGAAATTAATGGTATTAAAACACGTACACAACTGGGATATAATTAATTACATAATTGAATTTTGAATAGATATGATTAATTGGGTTATAAATCACGTTATAGGTAATTTGTAATGTAGTCGTAAATTCGCTTAGGCCTGCGATTTCGGGTATTCGGTTCGGTTTCGGGTAATACCCAATCGGTTCGGGTAAATCGGATTAAAATTTTTGTATCCATGGGTATTTTCCCAACATTAATTTCGGTTTCGGATCGGTTTTTCTCGGTTTCGGGTCGGTTCGGTTCAACAAAAAATTACCCATTTTTAAACCCGATAGCAATGGGTATCAATCGGTATCGGTTATTTTGTATCCGAAATTCAAAAAAAAAACCGAAATCTCTTAAATATTATCCGAACAACAACACAACATATGAAAAAAAGTTAACATACCATAGTTATAGAATCATGGAAAATGAAACACACCGAAAACGAGGGAAAAAACAAACCACACAACACAAAGATTCACTAGTTTAAACTGAAACAAACACACAACAATAAGAAAGTCTTCTTGAAACAAACACACAACACAAATAAAGTCTTCTTGAACTTCAAATGAGACAGCCACTTGCCACCACTTAGTCAAGTCAATGGCAGACCTTGTCCGTTAAACTCAGGTGCATTAGCTACAGAAATATAATAACATCAGTTTTCAAACTAAAATTGAAGAAACAGTATTAAAAGAGTTCAAATCTAATAAAGTTTACCTCTCATGAGATCATCTTCTAGCTCCACAGCTGCAAGTAGTTGTTCGATAGTAGGAACACCTTTATCCTTCATATGCTTCTCTGTTTTCAACCACTGCTGTGTGCAAACCAACACCTCAACCATAAAGTGAGTCAAGCAGCTCCTATATGTGTCTAGGACTCTCCCACTAGTGCTAAACGCACTCTCTGATGCTACAGATGATACCTGGACAGCAAGAATATCAGCAGCAATTCGAGACAAGGTTGGAAACTTCAGACTGTTTCTTCTCCACCATGATAGAACATCATACTCGGTTCCAAGTCCAACCATAGGCTTTGTGATCTCGACTTTCTCTTTCAGATACAATTTTAACTCATTGCTAGAATCCTCTGTGCCTCCTTCTTGTATAAGCTCCTCGTAGAGGTTATCCATTCTTTCATATCCAATGCCATTACCAAGATCTCTTGACTCTACAGCCGCACCAGCATCTTGATCTTGGGTCTGAGAAGATGATCCTCCTTGCGACTGTGACCCACCTGACCCTCCAATACTGTACTCATTATAAAGTTTCTCCAAGATATCTAAAACTGATTCAGAAAGCAGATTATACTCGATGCTTTCTTTACCATACAACATCTCAAAGCAGAGATTAGCAAAGTTCATCTTCTTTCTTGGGTCAAAGACAGTTGCAACTATGATGAGCTTGTTCATTTTACAGCTCTTAGACTTGCTTTTGTCAGCTTCATCTTCTTCCACGAACGGATTCCAGTATTTCCTCAACTTCCCCATCATAGACAACGCCTTGTACTTCAATGAATCATCAGGACCTTGCGCGCTGCTTATCTTACAAATATTCCTAGTGATGGTGACTATCTCATTGTAGATCTTGTGTGAAGTGATGGATTTCGAAGCTGAGAGCATCAAAGTAGAATTGTAAAAGATCACGAGAAAGTGTACCAACCTCTCAATCTCTTCCCAATCTGCTGTTGATGGTGGTCCAATCCTCTTTTTACCATCTGTGATCTCCATGAAATAGTCATTGTACGGTTTGTCTTCAGCCTCCATCTTCTCAAACGCTTGCTGGAACTTCAAAGCTTGGTCTAACATGAGATATGTCGAGTTCCATCGGGTCTTCACGTCCAATGGCAGACTTCCTCTAGTCATCTTTCCACTTTCAACCCGAAATTCAAACGACTTGAGACGATTTGTTGAAGACCTCACATATTGAATAGCATTCTGAATGGCAATAACACTATCATCGATCTCACTTAAGCCTTCCTTGACAATCAGGTTCAAGATATGTGTGGCACACCTGACGTGCAAGAACTCTCCCTTCAAGACTAGAGCATCTTCACCACGACTCATAAACTGTTCCTTGAAGTGCCTCATAGCTGATGTGTTAGCTGTTGCATTATCCACCGTGATGCAAAAGACTCTTCTTATATCTCATTCATCTAGACAATCGATCAGAACTTTAGCAATTGTAGACCCCTTGTGATCATCAACATTCTTGAACCCTATTATCATCTTCTGAAGCTTCCAACTTGCATCAACGTAATGAGCAGTGATCACCATGTAGCTTGCTGAAGTGTACGGAGCAACCCAAATGTCTGTCGTCAGAGATAACCTTTGCTTGTTCTGTCCAAGAACTTTCTTCATTTGAGCTTTCCTTGATGCATACATGGCCACAATTTGCTTTATTGACGTCTTCCTACAAACCGGTGTATGCAGCTGAACCTTTAAGCAGAAGCTTTTCCAAGCCAAGCTTTCAATAAAAGCCAAAGGCAACTCGGCTAGTACAATCAGCTCATTTGACGCCTCTTTGAAAACATCTTCAGAGACCTTGTACAAAGTCAGATTGCCTTCTGCATCAGGAGTTAACTCTGTCTGTTTACTCTTCCCTTTCAATGCTTTTGCAGCATTCCATGCGAGGAATCCCTTACACCCAAGTATATGTTTCCTCAGGTTGGTTGTCCCGGACTTAGTTGGACAAGGCATCTCTTTCCCACAGTAACGACATTTGCATCTGTCGTAGTCATCTTTCAGTCTGGTGAGATGTTTCCAGACAAAAGACCTGGTCTTTTTCCTCGACCCCAAACCAGAACTACCAATACCCTCTTCATCTCTCTCGTTCCTTTTGCCGTTTCTACCCAGTGTTTCCATGTCCTCATCAGATGAAACATCCTCTTCCATTGGTTGATTGTTGTTTTTTTCTTGATAAGTGTCAGAAGAAGCCATCTGCAATAAAGAACCAAACAATATAATGTCAACAATCAATGGAATTCATGAAGACATGAACAAGTAATAAATTCAGTAAACAAAACTCAAAACAAACAATCGATTCACAAGACAAAACCAAAACTCTATCACTTTAAAATAAATAAATTGATTCGAACCAAAACAAAACTCAGAATTAAATTGATTCAACATGAACAAGAATTAAATTCAGTAAACAAAACTCAAAACAAAACTCAGAATTAAAAATTGATTCGACATGAACAAGAATTAAATACACACCTCCGACTGAATTCTCGATGATGCAGATGATGGAGATGGGAAAGAATCGTCTATTTTCTGTAACGAATAGAAATCTAAAGATTGAAGGTTTGTGGTGGGTGAAGCTAAGAAGAGTTGCCCTTTTTGTAGAGCCATTTTCACGATTCCCTAACTGTAATCGCAGGCTAGGTTTTGGAATTGGGGATGAATGCGAACTGCGAAGAGACGGCTCGGGTGAGACAAACATGCGTGAAGACACAACGGTCGAAAAAAAACACGCGTCATTAATGTTCGGGTCGAATCTGGTATCCGAAATAAACCGGGTAAAAATCCGAACCGACCCAATATCCATGGTTAATTATAATTTGGTCCATGGATATAATTTCTCTTAACCGATCCGATCCGAACCGATACAATTTTGGGTCGGTTCTGGTTCGGGTAATCGGATTCGGTAAAAAATCGCAGGCCTAAATTCGCTGGAGAAAAAAATTGGGCCATAATAAGCCCAAAACAATGTAAACTATAATTACTAACCAAACTCCTGAATTTAAGGTGGAAAATGTATTAAACGATGGTGTTTTAATTCTAATGGCATGAGAATGTAATTATTGAGAAAAATTGTGACATCCGTCACCTCCTATATAGAGAAAAATGGGCCACCAACAATATCTCGTAACAAAATAGCTCATATACACAACTTCGCTCACCCGTAACCCAAATAAAAATCCGAATATAAACCCAATAGCACCAATCTGTCCAAAATATCATATACTTGTATGTCTCAGCTGAAATAGGAAAGAAAGAGGGGTGAATAACATGAGAATCACTCATTGAGGTATGAGATGCTATCCCGAAGTCCATAGACCCGGACATAACACTCTAAATAAATATAATTTAAAACTAATATATAACAAACACTGCACCTAAAGTGCCCAAGATCAAACAATAGTCCTAGCAACCCACCCACTCACAGACCAAAAACACCACTGAATATATGCTTGGCAACACACGGCCGGAGACGATATATCAACCGGTTGACTAAAGCGTAACCAACAAAAAATCCGGCCTACAGATACAACTCTTTGTATCCGGCAAAATTCCACACACGATCATCATAAAGAAATATAATAATAATAATAATAATAATAATAATAATAATAATAATAATAATAATAATAATAATAATAATAATAATAATAATAATAATAATATATCAATTTTAAACGAAACAATCAAAATTGAACCATCTAGAATCCTATATCTGATTTAAGCAAAGAACCTAAAAACTAAACAAACAATGACAGATTCGATTTCACATACACAGAGCATATTAGAAATAAATTATATTTATTCAAGGTCATAATCCGTGTACGAGAAGTTCGGGAATAGACCATTAGCCATTGTTTCGAAAACACTCGGACTTGTCCAACAAACTTCTTCAGTCCAGGATTAGCAAGAATTAATTATCAAATAACTCACGCCTATAAAGTCCACGATGGTTTCCTATGCATGAACCAATTATGGGTTAAATTATACAAATATATTTCATGCAGCACAAGAAATAGAGAAAAGGACACTCAACCATCACGGTTTGGGTTTACGTTATTGGTACTCGTACTTCCACAACACAGGCTCCATCTATGATGACTAACAACTCATGGCGGTGCAGAACGGTGGTAGGCGGTGTTGAGACGGTGGCTCCGGCTTGGCTCGTTTCCTCCTCACGTTCACTAATCGGATCAATAAAATACCAACCACAAAGCACTTGCGATTGATCTTGGACTAGCAAAGGTAGTGACATCACGACTGGCTCTTCGGTGATGGATGGTTCGCAGAGGAACGGATCA
>OVBX01004967.1:0-13767 GCA_900406325.1 Erucastrum elatum
TATATATATATATATATATATATCTGATATCAGAATATAAAAAAAAATTAAAGAGTATACAGACTCCATAAAGTTAAAGGTGTCCACATAGAAATAAAGCGGTTGTAGAAAGCAAAACAATATCTGATATTATTATAAAATTGAAACATGTTTGTAGGTTTTCAAAATTAAATAGGATATATACAAAAAAAAAAATTGATTTGATTTTGATCCATTAATTTTATTCGTACAGAATTAGAAAAAACAACTTAATTTATGTTAATAATAAATTTGAATGTGATGAATCAAATAAATTTACTGTTTATATATTTTTGCAGTTTAAAATACCAATTTACTGAAATTTTTATGTTATTTTATCTAACATATTTTCAGAAAAATACACATTTGAAACAAAATTAACCCAGGTTACTTATAGTTTGTTGAATTTATACGTTCAGCAAAAGTATTATGGTTGAACTCTATTGCAGAGTAAATTGAATACTTATAAATAAGGCCAATTTGGCTAAAAAACTATAAAACATAAGATATTTGCGGATCAATGCAACCAAAAAGTTAATTTGCGAACATGGAGATTCAACATAGCACATTGACATTTCTGTCCTCGACAGCAATCTGATAGTAGTAGCTCGACTTGGAACCGGCAAATTGTCAGGTTATTGATGAAAGGTTGAAAAGGACGTGAGCAAATTGAAAAAGAAAATAACTTATACATGTTCTCTACTCGTCCACATTTGAAACCGGTCACATAAATAATAATTTAAAAAAGAATTGATCGACGAAACCAAGCCACTTCAGTCTCTTCCATGTCCTTACTCGCCAATTCCGTTGCGGTTTCTTATTCCGCCATCAACTGAAACCGGAGCCACCATGGCAGCCGTCTCACGACAGGACCACTTCCACGAACCACCACAAACTCCGTCTTCGTTCTCGGGTCTGTGCGGGCTTCTCCGCCACCACAGGACCACTTCCGCTTACCTCTACAACGTCTGTCTTCCTCGTCGTGTTCGTCGAGATCCTCAGCCACGACAATTATTTATAACCACCGTGATTCAACCGGATTTGTCCTCGAAGATCCTAAGCATCAAACCTTCAAAATACAGAGGAGAGAGAAGGAGTCAAACATGGAAAGAGAAATGGTAGCTGTTACTAGATGCTAGAAGAAGAGGC
This sequence comes from Erucastrum elatum, assembly GCA_900406325.1. Lineage (NCBI taxonomy): Eukaryota > Viridiplantae > Streptophyta > Magnoliopsida > Brassicales > Brassicaceae > Erucastrum > Erucastrum elatum. Next base: position 1,168 of record OVBX01004967.1, read on the forward strand.
TCTCAAAGGAATTTTTTTCTCACGATTTGTATTGATTTTCGACGACAGACATGATTCCAAGCATACAATTTAGAAAAAGAGATTTTTTTTTAAGATTCCGTGTTTTTTTTAAGCATACAATCGAGAAAATCATCTATTTGACTAAACTCGGTCGTGCCGAGTCGACTCAATGAGTTGGGCTCGAGTTCGGGAGAGTTGGCTGGTGGTCACTCGGTGGATGAAGGAAATTGTTGAAAAGTTTATCAGTTTTGTTGGTCAAGTATTTTCTGGGGATTTGATGTTTAGGTTTGAGTTCTCTTGGTTAGTGAATTCAAACAAAGCACAAGAGATATGATTAATTAAAATTTTAACTGAAAATATAAGAAGATGAAGAAGAAGATGAAATCAGTGAGAGATAGAAAGAGATAGAGAATAACGAAGAAATGGTTAGAGGGATTTTATTTTCGTTTGTTTTTTTATTTTAATTTCTGTTAATATATTAAAAATAAATTATATTCGAAGATGCAGAATTTATGGTTGATAGCAGGTTGCCAGACGAAGAAGTAGGGATATACTGGGAATTATAAAAAAGAAACAGTGTCATGGTTATATAGCTAATTTCATAAGTTTTCATGTATATCCAGTGCAATTGCCCTATAAATAATTGTCTCAACAATGGAAACAATAATCAACAAATTAAAATCTGGGAGAGAAAAGAAAACATGTAAACCTTTTTTATCAGATCAAAACCTGATGCTTATCCCATTATTCATCTTTTATTCATGTGGAAAAACACAGTGTGTGAGTGTAGTTATGATCTTATGAGCTTTCCAGGAGAATACTTTTGAGAAAAATATTAAGAACCGAGAACAAAACTGAAAGTTTAGGAGAGAAGAAATATATGTTCTACTGTTTCTGTATTAATGTAGAAGATAGAAAACATAGAATAAGTTAGTGGATAAATTATATAAGAGATCAGAAGACAGTTTAAGAACGTGGTCAATTGTTTTGTACGTGATATACTGATTTTCAGAGAAAATTTAAGAAAGAGTTGCTGAAAATTGGGGATTGATCGAGAAAATTTTATTCAATTATTTATTATTTTTTACACATGTTGTTAGATGACTTGTGCTTTAGGTAACTTGTGATTTAGTATATAAGAAATTTATTTTTCTATTTAACTCTGTTTTCATCACAGGTCTGTCTCACCAGCTCAGGAAAGACTGACCCAAAAATTATAATCATTTTTTTTTTTAACTCTAAGAAAGTTGAGATACACAATGTCGATAGAAAGCAAAATTAAAGAACACAAATCAAACAAAATAAAACAAAGACATAAACAGAGCCTAAAACTCATATATGTCCACATGTCTATTCCTTCCACCTTTCCAAAAAATTCAAAATCAATGATCTAAGGAGCAAATGTCTTGAGCGATCTCAACTCTAAAGGGAACATCACCAAACCATACTAGAACCAACAGCATCAAAAACAATCGTGAGATCAAAACTACACCAACTCCAGCAGCTGCTATCCATGTGAAACTTGCATGACTATAATCCACCACTAAAACTAAGATACAAGGACAAAAGACTTTGAAAAGTTACTTGGGAAAACGTCAAAGAAGACCACCAGCTCTTACATGCAGACACTCGCAAGACAGCCAAGTGACCTACAGAACAAAGACTGTCCACCTCCTCGCAAGAGAAGAACTGAAGATCAAGTTATATGTTTCGTCTAGAAACTATTTCCCAAAACCACAAAGGACCATGATAAGGTCTAGTAGATACCTCCACAGCGAACATAAATCACAAAAAACGAATCCAAAAAGCCAACTTAGGATGCGACGAAGTGACTGGAATAGCAAGAACCAAACGAAAGCAGTATTCCCATGACTTCAAGCTAATAACAATTCACCACACAAGAACATAAATTCTGGTGATCGAGATGCTAGAAAAACCATCTTTCCTAGAGACACAAAGTCGGCGATAGAGATGATATATGCCATCCCCTCCCGAAGACAGAAAGCCGACGGTAAAGAATTTTGAGAGCCTCTTTCCCCAGAGTCTTAGTCGTTCCCTGTAGCAGTGAGAACCACCAACCACAGGAGCAAGAGAGAGAGAGAGAAGACCGACGGCTGCAAATTAGAATCATTCTTTTGTCAGCTATTTTATATTTTTAATATTAATCAATATAATATTTTGATTGGTGATAAGAGGTTAGATGAATTTTAACCTAAATAATGTTCATTATTTATCCCACCATGACTAGATTTATATATTTACACAATGATTTAAAATATTAATAAATTCTGATCATCGTTATTAAAGTGCATGAATATTTTTTAACAGAAATTAGTTTACAAAATCATTTTTTAACATTTTTTATTTCAGTGTTTTTAAAAACTATATAATTATATTATTTTGTATTTATATTTAATATGAATATTATATACAAAATTATTTAATTTTATTTCAATTATTTCAACCCATATCGCAATATGATTTTTTAATAAAATATATGTAGCTATTTGATTAATTGTGTGATACATATTTTTGAAAGATTTATATCTATTTATTGTTTCTAAACATTCCCTTTTTATATTGTATATTTAATTTAATATAAAATTTTAAGTTTAATAAATGATTTAAAAATATAGATAAATAATGTATTAATTTAATTAATTAATTTTATATTAAAATAAATTATTATGTAGTATCTAATAATAAAATAAGTTATACTTATTTTTGAAGTATATAAGAGAAATAGAGCTCATAGGACAGTTCAGAATAATACAATTAGACGTCATTTCTCACAGCACTGATATAATTGATGGTTATACTATGGTTTATGTAATGTTTATATAATTAAGCATAATTAACCAGAAAAAAAGAGAAAAAGTAACAAAAACTTGATGTAATAAACAGAAAATTAGAGCACTTATTGTATTTGTATCAGGTCTACATACCAATATAGAAAGTAGGAATTTTGTAAGGACTTTGTTTTTTGCCCAAAAAAAAAGAGGACTAGGATGCAAAACATAAATATGAAAACTAAATGTCGTTCCGGAACATAAATAAAAACATCGAAAACCCAGAAAGTAGGTTCCTTAGCTTTATCAGCTCTCATTTTTCATCAACTTCGTATCTCTTTTTCGTCGATTAACGACTGGAACGTAGTAGAAGTAGATCGGAAACTTTTGTTTCTGATACCATGAAAAACTTCAACTTTCCATCGATTCTAGGGGACCCTATTTATTAAATTGATCTCACATTTGTAGTCTTAGCTGAAAGGATGAATCTTTCTTGTTATTGGCAATTATAAAAACGTTGTGTTTTATAGTCTTTGACTGATATACGTTGCTGCTAAACATCTCAAAAACTGGTCTGTCTATTGCTGTTGTTATTATTCTTAGATTGGCTTTGTTAGGAGCAGACAATAGTGTCTATGATGTTCTTCCATGGCTGTATTCTTCTTTGTTTGGTTTCTGAATGTTTTTTTTTTGTTTGGTGTATGGTGGAATGTTAGCTTCTGCTTGTTTTGTCTCGTATGCTTATAAGCATTCAACCATATCTGGCACATTGTCTAACTCATCAGTTTATGTTGGTTGCTTGATTGATAACAGAGATTTTGAAGTCTAGAATCTAATTGATTTTTTAGATATGTTCAGTAGTTGCCACAGTTAATGCTTCAATTAGATTGTTTATCTCCAATTAGCTTATTTCTTCATAGACATCTTCGTCACATCTGCAGCTCGTGATTTTTTTTTTTCATTTATGAGAAATTTCTAGAAATGTCTCTATCTTTGGGACTTATATCCATCTGCACTTGAAAATCCAACCTTGGTAAGTATAGTTACTCCTAAAACTTCATACTCCTCTCTAGTCATTTTAAGGAAATAACGTAGTGTTACGTTTCATATCACTCAAAGAGTGTTTATCGAAGTTGTTGAGGTTCTTTCTTCTCTGCTTACCTTTACTCTTACTCTCCTTTTCTCCAGGCAAGAGGATATTTCTTAGGAGGCCATTTCAGCAGTCCGTCCTCTCAAGGACATCTACCTTCCATTCCAAGAGATTATTGTACTGCCATTTGGACAGTAAATGTTTCAAATAGATCGTGTGTCTCTATCTTCTCGTTTTCTTTTTTTGCTTCGTAAACCACCTTTGGTGAACCTTGTTTGTTTGTCTTCAGTTAGTTCATTTCTTCATTTCCATTCATAAATCTTCACATCTGCAGCTTGTGTATCCATTTTTATCCATTTTTTTCCTTGGGATGGGCTTTCATAAGTTATTTTTCAGCAGTTAAAAGTCCAGATTTAGTAAGTATAGTACACATAAAACTTCATACTCTTTTAGTGATTTTAAGGAGGGGAAATATAGTGCTATGTTCCATGTTGAAAGAGTGTTTATTGAAGTTTAACAGTGAATCTGGAGATTTCAAGAGACCAATGAAGTAACTGAAGATGTTCTAGATGGTAGTTGAGGGTTGGAAGGAATTTGAATTCAAGTTTGAAGATGTATAAAGTCTTGGACAAGTCAACTCTTTATACTGAAAATTGCAAGGTTTAAAGGCGAGTGCTTGCTTTTTTCATGTCTATCATGATGGCTTATATTGCATGAGATCGTACAAGCATTCTTGGCACAGCGATACATCCTCCTTGGTTACTGTGGTTTTGGTCCCTAGTTTAAGATTCTTTTTCAATATTAGATATGTTGCAGATATCCAAGTGGGTTTGGTTTCATTCAAATTAATATGTGGATCCTGCTGAGGCAAAAACATCATGGACAGCTATCTTCTTCTTGGTCGTGAGCTGACTGTCGTATTTACAGAAGAAAACCGGAAGTCATGGGAGCCGGGTGAACAAGAGCCGTAGCCCAAGAAGAAACAGGAGCTACACGCCTGAACAAGCCAGGAGCCCGGTCCCTCGGCAGAGCTGGAGCAAGAGTCCAAGCCAGTGATTTACACAAACCCATGTTATGTATCTCTCTAGTCTCTACACACAAATGTTGCAGTAATGTTTGTTAGCTCTAACGTTATCAGATATATACTTGTTTGCCACTAGGTTGAATTCTGTTACTTGTAAGTTTTTTTCTTTTTTATAAGTTTGTAAAACAGTTTCCTGTGTTTTGCTTAATGTTTAATTCATGAATGAACTTAAGACATGACATACAATGAGGTTGCATGTTGTTATGGTGAAAGAAGATGGCCGTATACTAGAGCTTTCTTTTTAGAGCAATTGCATTCTGTAGACATGTTTAGAAGATTATTTGCATATATGGTAACGTACGGTAAAGCGACTGTGCAAGTTTCCTTGTTTGACATTATTATCCCTATAGTATGACATCTGATGTTTTTTTTCTCTTGTTATGGTTTTGTATAAATCGACATGGGCTTAAGAGTGACTGACCCAAATTATGTTTCAACTATTTTGTACCGTAACCTTTTATTTTGTTATCTTTTTATGTCTTAATAGTGAAGTTATCAATTTAAAGTATTATAATTATTCATATAAAAATAGAGCCTATAGTTTAGAGCTTTTATTTGGGTTTAGAGTTTAGAGTTTTTATTTGGATTTTAATTTTAGAGTTTCAAATGTTTATTTGAAATTAAGGTTTAGAGTTTCTATTTGGGTTTAGAATTTACAGTTTTTATTTGGATTTAATATTAATTTAAAATTTCTACTTGGGTTTAGAATTTAGAATTTATATTTGGGTTCAGAGTTTATATTTTCTATTTGGGTTTACGGTTTAGGATTTAGAATTTGAAGTTTTTTTGGGTTAAAGTTTTGAGTTTATACTTGGGTTTAGATTTTATTTCGGTTTCTGTTTTAAGATTTTTATTTGAGTTTAGAGTTTAGAGTTTCTATTTAGATTTAAGATTTAGAGTTCATAATTTTTATTTGGGTTTATAATTAAGATTTTGTATTCGGTTTTAGAGTTTTTATTTTAATTCAATGTTTAGAGTTTAGAATTTATATTTAGATTTAAAGTTTAGAATTTCTGTTTGGATTTACAGTTATGATTTAAAGTTTATAATTTTTATTTGGATTTAGAGTTTATAATTTATATTTGGGTTAACAGTTTAGAGGTTTTTTTTGTCTTTGAAATTCTTTAAGTTTACAGTTTAGAGTTTCTATTTGGATTTTGGTTTAGAGTTTCTTTTTGGATTTAAATTTTTTTTTGGTTATAATAAGTATTCATATATACATGTGGCTTATGATTACAAGACACACCCATTATGGTTTAGTATCCAAAATAAATGATTACTGACGAAACTTTTTTATAAATTACTAACCTTTAAAATTTTCTACAAGTTTATGGTTAATGAATCTGGATTAACAAGCAAGTTAGCTTCAATATTAAAGCAGCGACAGAAAACACACGCTCACATGCTGACGTTTAGTGATAGACCAAGAGAAGAATAATGTAATTTGACTTTGCTTCGTATGACCAACCACCTAAATAAATAAAATTTTGCCCACTTACCTAAATAACTTTTCTTTTACGGTTTTCTACCGAAATGACTCTTCTTTTTACTTGTTTTAATGAGCGTTTTACGCGTTTTATTAAGCCGACAAAGGCCTTGGAAAAAGAATATAACGATATATATCTTAATTACTAGAAATATCATTTAAATATATTTGAAAAGATGAATAGTAGTAAAAATATTGTTTAATTTTGTGGAAGTTTCAGCTCTCCCAGCGTTTGGAAAAAGAATATAACGATATATATCTTACTAAACTAGAAATATTATTTAAATATATTTGAAAACATGAATAGTAATAAAAAATATTGTTTAAAAACAATGTATATTGATAACAATGTATTATTTTAAATATGTTTGGAAACATGAATAATAGTAAAAAAAATTTGGAAACATTGATAGCAATTTAATTTAATATTTTATAATTAATTTCTTAAATCAAAATATATTACACAAATGTGTTTATATATAAAACAAATACACACGAATGAATCTGTAATTTTGTAATATCTTTAGACATGTTTTTGTGTTGGTCCAATGTTAATCAAACAAAAAATATAACATACGTACAAAATATAAATGCGGCACTAGAGATCAAACCAAGTCATAAACACTCAAAACCTTAATTGTTTATAGGAGTATAATTTCATACAAACTCAACATCATATAAATTCATTAGAGTTGTGTATAAATCAAATATAGATATTAAAAAAACAGATAAACAATACTAAAAATAGAATTAGTGAAAACTTTAATTTCTTAAGGACTATCAAACTGGTTATTGTTATATTAATTATTTAACTGACCAAACAATTTGAAATACAATCAATTTTACCGTTCATCTTAAAGTTTTTACTACAAAATTTATTGCTCACAGCATTGTACGGACATCATCACTGTTACATGATATAATGATAAAATATATTAAACAAAACTAGTTAAGATAGAACCAGGGACGGACCCAAGGCAAGAGGAGGTGTGGCATGTGCTCCACCCTAATTTGTCATTTTTCAAATTTTCATTAAATAGTTGGTGTTAAAATTTACTTAAGCATCCTTAAAATACACTAATTATACAAAAATGTTTATATGCCACATGTTCAATCAAGTCTAGTTCCACCCCTGGATGGAACAATTAAATTTTTTGTTTTCTAAAGTTTATATATACTATAAAACATACATTCGTGCAACAGATCAATATCTAATTTCATTTTATTAGTTCAAAACTCCTAGAGATTAGAAATCCTAAGGAAATCACTGAAAATTAAAGTGCATCCAGGAAACATTTAGGAAGTCATGCACACACGAGATTAGCTAACACACATGGATCTTTCTTTTGATTCACATCAATACAATTTAAATAAATAAAAAAGGGACCGAATAGAACATGAGAAGAGCGTGGAAACTGTAATTCTGCATCCACTCAAAATTTATGTTATCTTGTTTGTGCATGATTTTTTAAAAAATTATTAGCCGTGTGTGTAGGTGTGAAGAATCTTATACTATTTGAGAATTGAATTTGCTTAATTGTCATATTCTCCATGATTTTAGGTAGAATAATTAATTTTAGCAATAAACTTTTTACTTAGACTGATTAAAAGTTAAAATCTTTAATAAATAATTAAATAATTAATTATTTTAATTGATTACAAATTAAATTATAAAATTATCTCAAAAATAAATGGAAAACGTTTTTGATTAAAAAGGATAATTCCATGTATTTATTTTGTATTTATCATCTTTGTTTCTTATTTGTTAATTTTTATAGTTAGTAGTATATATACACATATAATAAATAAACTTCTCATTATACTAAAATATTAAAAATAGTTTTATAAAAAAATAAAAAAATTGATTTATATTTTTTGTAAACATAATATGGCGTGGCATTTATTTTTAAAATTATTAAATTTATTTTAATATTAAAATACTAAAAATGTTATATAAAAATAACAAAAACATTTGTTTATATTTATTTTTACTTGATTTTTCGTGGTATTTACATTTTTATTATATTCTTCATCATCAAGAATAATTTTTATTTGTTTTTATTGTTGTTAATGTTATTTGGAATGTAATTATCTTTTTTTATTTCAAAATATCTACGTCCAATGATCAAAAGAGAAAATTTTCAAAATATTAATTTTTATTACAACAAATGTTTATGAAAATTGAAGATTAACTGTATTTTTTTTAAAAAACAAAATCAAGAGTCTCGCATAATTATAACTTTGTTTAAATTATTTTTTAAGAGAATACTATGTAAAGAAAATGTGATTAGAGTTTTTTAAATAAAAATGTATTTTCCAAATGATTTGTCTGAGGTATAGTTATTAAAGTTTGAAAGTTGAAAGACCATTTGAAAATAAAAATTATGTTTTATAATAAATAAATACTATTTTATAGGAAAGTAGAAATTTATATCTAAAGTAAAAAATATAAATTGATTATAGCTTTTTTCTATTATAACATTTAAAATGAAAATAACAATAGAGAGTAAATGTTATGATCTTAAGTTATATATTAATGTTTGTTTGAGCATGGTTGGTATATTTGAGTGTTTATTCAGTTATTATAAGAGGTAGTTCACAATATAGTATATATATATATCAATAATTTTATTTGCTTTGATTAATATAACATGTCAAGTTGGGTTCAGTTTTATATTCTTATGCTTTTGATTTATTTTCATATTTTGTAGGTTTTGGTAATTCAAACAAATTGGTTTAATAACATCACTTTATATCAATAATTATATATTTGTTTATTTAATTAGATCATTATTTATAAACTAAAATAAGAAAAACTGGTTAAAGATAACAATATATTTTAAAATATAAATATAAATGTTGTTATCGAAAAATAATGTTTTTAAATCAATAAAAACTAAAAGTTTAAAAACCTAAAAGATTCATATAATAGTATAAATTAATGTTTAATTTAAAATTCTTTGAACTAACAATAAATTTATTAATAGGTATTTATAAAAACACCTAGTAAAGATTATATAATTATTAGACGTATAGTTATGTGATAATTAGAACCTTGCTTTGTTGAAAGCATCATTTATTCGAAACCCAAATAATATAATACGATCATTTATTCGAAACCCAAATAATATTAATATATAAGAAAGAAAAATAATATAATACGCTCAAGTGTAAAGCTCATTGTACAAAAGTCATTTAACTTTTGCAATCGAAGCAATTTAGTAAAGCCAACCATACAATCCTTCCACAAAACAATGAGCGCCTTCTATAAATGTGAATGTTGCCTATAGACAAAGACTTCAGTATCCTCAAATTAACAAACAAACCCCTATGGAAAATTTCATCACCGCTTTTCATCTTAAACACTTCCCTTCAAGAGTCTGCTCCCCATTCCACCCACTATTACGGAAGGAAATGCGTTATTTGTGAAAAATGGATCTCTCCCAAATCTAATTATTTTTACTGTCGGTCATGTGATTTCTATTTTCACAAAGAATGTCCGACCAGTTTGATGGAGAATCTGACAATAGATTGTCCAAAGACACATGAACATACGCTCACATTCATCCGCAAGATGAACTCTTTCAACTGTGATGCATGCGGAAGGCTCAGTAAGGCCGAGATGAAATTGTTCCGTAAGGACGAGATGAATATGTACGCATGTTTGCCGTGCAATTTCTTTATCCACAGGTATTGTATTTATTTACCTCACTCGTCACTCGCACCGCTTGTTTCATACTTTTCAAGTTCCTGAATGTAACACGAAATGTCGAATTTGTAATGGCCCGTTTGGTTGCGGAAGTACTGGAGGATATATTTGTACTAACAAGACGTGTGATTATAAACTTCACTCACAATGTGCAACGCTTAAAGAGATTTGGGACGGCAAAGATGTGGAGGGAGAACCTGAAGAAAGATATTACTGGCTGTTACACCGTGGATGGGTTTATACAAGTTCTTCAGGTCTGGGTTGTACACAGCTATGTCGGAATTGGGTGCTGGTATTGGTGATCTCAGAGCAAACAGTCCGTCTCCACCGATATTGGCTTACGAGGGCAGTAGAGGCCGCAGATCAATGAAAGCTGCTATCTTGAGTCAGGTATTTACTTCAATCCAAAAGACTGCGCAAAATCGTCCAGCTGGACGACTTATCAGACGACATAATTAAAGTCGTCTGGAAAGTCTTCCAGCTGGACGACTTAGTAGACGACTTATAATAAGTCGTCTCGAAGGTCGTCCAGCTGAACGACTTACCAGACGACTCATAATTAAAGTCGTCTGGAAGGTCGTCCAGCTGGACGACTTATCAGACGACTTAATTAAAGTCGTCTGGAAAGTCTTCCAGCTGGAGGACTTAGTAGACGACTTATAATAAGTCGTCTGGAAGGTCGTCCAGCTGGACGACTTACCAGATGACTCATAATTAAGTCGTCTATTTAGTTTCTTTTTTCAAATATCTAACTCGATTGTCCTCTTTACTGCAGACCTGTGTGATCAACTTTGTTGAGAAGGACATTAGTGAAATGTGGCCAAAATGGGACACTGAGGCTGAGGACCTGTCCGCGGAGAACACCATTAAAGTCATGTATGATCGGAGACCGTGGAAGTGGACCATGGATTGCTGGGAAGTTACTGGTACTAAGGTCTATACAAAACCTAAGGTGGTTGTGGTGGAGGAGGAGGAAGACAATCCAAGACCTCTGAAGAAAGCTCGTAAAGGGGCTCCTAAAGAGGCTCCTAAATAGACTCTTAAAGAGGCTCCTACAGAGGCTCCTAAAGAGGCTCCTACAGAGACTAGTGAAGAAGCTTTAGAAGAGGCTAGTTGGGTGACCAAAGAGGAGTTGGAAAATATGTTCAAGGACGTAGTTGATTGCATGAAAGAAGGGTTTAAGAAGTGCATCAAGGAGATTAGGAAGTTGTCTGATAGGGTGGAAGCTGTGGAGAAGAAAGTTGGTGTCACCAATCAGGCTACCCCTCAAGCCAAACAAACCGGGGCTAGTAACAAACAGCCTATACCTCTAACCAATCAGACAACCCCTCAAGAGAATCAGCCTACTCTTCAAATCAAACAGCCTGCTCCTCAAACCAAACAACATACTCCTCAAAAGAATCAGCCTACTCCTCAAAAGAAACAGCCTACTTCTCACCCCAAACAGCCTACTCCTCAAAAGAAACAGTCTTCTCCTCAAACGAAACAGACTGCCCCTCGAATCAAAGAGGTTAGTATCAAATCATCTCCCAACAAGAAACTTTTATTTAAGTCGTCCAACAAGAAACTTTTAGTTAAGTCGTCTGGACAACTAGTTAACCGTGGACGACTTACATTTAAGTCGTCCAGGGTCAACTAGTCGTCTAGACAACTTTTATTTAAGTCGTCTGGACAACTAGTCGTCCAGACAACTTTTATTTAAGTCGTCCAGGGTTAACTAGTCTGCAACTTTTATTGCATAGATTGTTGCCGGAGGATACAGCAGAGGAGGCGAACTCGGTAAATAAGATCTTGCCGAAGATAAAGCAAATGGTGTCTCCTCCAAAGAGATTGTTGATGTCACTTCCACTGACCAACCGAGCCTCGCTTCCACCGATCAACAACCGAGCCTCGCTTCCACCGATCAACAACCGAGCGTCGCTTCCACCGATCCAAGCGTTCCAGTTTCAGAACCGAGCCTGGTTGTATTGGACAAAACAGCTCCCACTGCTTCTATGCGTGCAAGGAGTGAACGAGCGAAGAAACCTGCTCCCACGCAGATATCTCTTTATACGGCAGAGAAAAGAAAAGATAAAGTGGCAGCCTATAAGCCATTTCAGCCAGTAAACATACCTAAGTTGAAGGACCTCGCTGAATGGTTGAAAACTGATCCGTAAGTGATTGCTTTACCCATAATAGCTTGATTTACCCATAATAACACTATTTAGTCTACCAAAAATGATTGCTTTTTTGTTTGCAGCCATTATTTCACTAAGAAAGAAGATAAACCACGTACATCATCAACTTGGTGGTATCACATCCTCCGGACCAATAGAGAATGGCTGGAAGACTGCGTAAGTCTTCTGCTTATCTTGTATCTTTGTCGTCTGGAATTAAATATAGGTCGTCTGGAAAGTCGTCTACTTGGTCGTCCAAGTAGACGACTTTCCAGACGACTTATCT
>OVBX01004968.1:0-13765 GCA_900406325.1 Erucastrum elatum
GCACATTATACCATATCCTAGCTTAGCAACCAAATTCATCTAGCCAAACAACTCAGCAATCCTGTTTGTCTATACCCTGTACTGATTTCATTTATGCATAAAATAAAGGTGCAAGCTTTACCTTGGGGATATCGATCAAGAAACACATGGACTCAACTCAAGCAAGTTTCTGAACACACANCACACATGCAGTCTTCTCTGATTCATTTCTTCCCATTTTTCTCTCTTCCTGGATCCTCTTAGTTTCAAATTTAATGAACATTGATTGCCACAAAGGCTATCTCTGTATCATCTCATTGACTTAGTAACACATATATCTTTTAATAAGCAAATAATGGTGTCGCAGGAATCACTCTTACCCCTCGGTTTGATCATTCTTTTTTAAAGTAGAATAATGGGGTCGCAGGAATCACTCCTACATCTCTACTCCTCAAAAAATCATATCACATCTTTTATACAAATCTTTTCTTTCTTTCTTTCTTTCTTTAGGATGCCGAAGAGAGAGAAGGAACGAAATCAGAAGCACACAGACTATTACCTTCTAGACTTGCAGGAGGATTCCGATCCCTTATATACCAAGCCCCAAGACAAGCAAAGATTATCATGTTAGGTTGGAAATCAGCTTTGGTTCTTCCAAACAATCATGAAAAGTGTTGTCATAGGTGACAGGTGATCCACTTTAGCATCTATAGTACTTTCTGCAATCAACAGATCTAAGAATGGTGCTAAAGAGTGGTTAGATAAAAAGAAAAAATTTCAAAATATCCTAGTCCCTTTCTTGACTCAATAAAACCAATTTTTGAAAACATTTAATGAAATCAAAAAGGTAAGGTAGCATCAGTAATCTTCCTCCAGACTTAAATCATACACTGCCCCCAGTGTATAACAGTCGGACTATGGTATAAATAAATCATATGAAATGAATTGATATAAAAAATTAGAACGATATACCTGACCGAGATTGCGTATCGATCGATAGTGAGTAATCTATGTCGATCGATCTGGATAGGTCAATGTCGGGCGATATCAACAGGATCGTATCGGTCGATAGAGATGGTAATCGTCTATAATGTAATCTGAAAATCTAAAAACAAAAACAAAAACGAAAATAAAAACAAAAAAATTGAATTTAACTAAGTAAGATATATCTAACAGTGGGTTGTCTCCCACTCAGCACTTTATTACAGTCTTTTAGCTTGACTATGGTGGTAGTGAGGCTATTGAGGTGAATTGCAGAAACTTGCTGGGTAACAAGTCTCCTCATTATCTTCTTGTTTATCCCCAAACCATTTGGTGAAGAAGCTTCTTGTGGCTTCATCTTCTCTGGTCAGTTTATCCTTCAATTCAGTTACCTCGTTGCGCAGATGTTCTAGACTTTCTGAATTTTTCTCGATGTAGAATTGGTGGCGTCTGAAAGTTGGATAGGCGTGCTCTGATAGATCACTTAGCTCTTCTTGTTGGTGTTGAGTCGCTCATAGGTTCTTCTTCGTACAAGGAGTTTGTCGATCGATCTCGGAATCTCAATATCGATCGACACCGGTTCTGGTTTGTCGGTCGATGTCTGAGGTTGGATATCGGTCGATCCTATGGGTGCAGGTCTATCCGCGAGCTGCCTCTGAATGATCTTGATCTCTTTCTTAATATCTTCAATGGTTATATGCATTCCTGAGACGTCGCTCTGTACTGAAAACCACAGTTCTTCAAAACTCGGTATGCTGAATCACCGGTCTCTTGAATGATTGTGAAAAGATCTTGAACTGTTTTCTCCATGTCGGCTTTGGTGCAGAGCTCGGTATTGATCGATGCAGTTGGTTGTGCATCGGTCGATCTTGATCTTTCAAAGTCTTCACAAAACTTCTGAGTGAACAACTCCCTTTGTCCTTCCTCAACTTCTTGCAGGCGAGCTTGAATGGGTGATGGCATCTCATTAATGAGCAATTTGGTGAGATCGTAATGTAATTTCATATTGGCATCCTTTTCTGCATTATCCTCTATGATGTTCCTCATAGTTTTCCTCATGTCAGCTATGCGATTGTTGAGTGAGGTGGATTTAATGGTGAGGTCTCGAGATTTCTCTTCCAAATCTGTACGGTTTTGTTCATCTACTTCTCCAAGCTCTGTGTAGAGTGTTCATGGTGGTGTAGACATAGTCAATCTTCCCATTGAAATCCAGCTGTAGCTTCTGCTGGCTCTCCAGAACTCCTTACAGCATCTCTTCTAGTTTGGTTTCCTGGGTGGGTGGGGGTGGATTGGTGTAGAATGAGTTTCCATAACTCATGTTGTTGTTGGGGTTGCTGCTGCTGTAGGTGGGTTTCTGTGAACTTGGGTTGTAGTTGCTCCTCTGTCCTGAGAAGTTTTTGTTTCTTCCTGGAATTCCAGACTTCTGAAATCCTGCTCCACTGATCCAGTTCACATCTTCTTCCATGTGATCTTCTCCAGCTGCAGTTTCTTCATTCTCAACTGAGCAAGTCTGCTTATTTAATAACTTCTGAACATTGTCCAGCTGTGCTTGAAGTTCATTAATTTGCCTCTTTTCCAAGGAATGATGCAGATTTCGCCTTGACAGTGTTCTTCGTGTTGTTGCTTGAAGCTAAGTTATCAATTAACTTCACATCATCTTGTGGATTCCTTGTGGTGAAGTTTCCTTAACTAGTTGTATCAAGAGCCATCTGATACTTCAAAGCGATGCCTCTATAGAAGTTGCAGAGTAGTTGCACATTGTTGAATCCATGGTTTGGGTAATCGCGCTGGTAGGATTTGAATCTGTTCCAGGTATGCTTGAATGATTCTTCAGGGTCCTGAGTGAATGTAGCAATCTTCCTCCTCCAGCACGTGAATCATCAAAGAAGTTACGCATAAATGTCTTTTTGATGTCCTTCCAGACAGTGAGAGAACCTGGTGGTAATTGTCCCAGCCACTGCAAAGCTTCTTCTGATAGAGAGTATTTGAAAAGCTTGCAGAGAAGGTAGTCTTCAGGGACTCCATTGGCTTTAAGCGGATATGAGATCCTCGAACCTCTCTAGATGGTCCATATGATGCTCATGGGATAACCCACAGAAGGGTATCTGTCCCACAAGTGTGTAGTACTGCGGCTTGAGCTCGAAATCTCCTCTCTGAATGGCAGGAGGGGGATGACTGATTGGTTGGTATAGAACTGATCTGGACGGTTGTAGTCAGCCAAGGTTCTAGCTCTGTTAGCCTCATCTACAAGTTGGATGAAGTTTGTAGATGCAGCGTCTTGCTCAGGAATTATTTCCTTTTGAGCATTTCTGCTTCTGACCTGCTGCATTACGCAGGTGACCATCTTGATCACGCAAGTCTCCATTCACATCGGTTGGGAGAATAATATGTGCTACCATGACTCGGTGGGTAGTATCGATCGATGTAATGTGATTAATATCGATCGATTTCAGATGAATGGTATCGGTCGACGAACGGTTGTTAATGACGATCGATGGAATGGGGCGAGTATTGGTCGACAAAGAAGGTGTCTCGGTCGATTGTGGTAGGCGAGTATCGTTCGACAAAGAGCAGTTGATGTCGATCGATGTGGAACGTAAGTTCTTGCAGATGCTACGTTCCAAGTTGTGGGGATTTTCTGAGTACACAAGTTGAGGATTCTTGTTGCTTCTAGTACTGCTGGGCATGTACCTGAAAAAGACAATAATTTTTTTTCTGTGCCAGAAGATGATTAAGCAGTAACAAGTAACCTAGACCTAATCAGATTAAATCTAATGGTGATCTTAGCTCCCTGGCAACGGCGCCAAATTTGATAGCACTCAAATTACCCTAAGGAGTGAATTACTTTTTTTTTGATCAACTAGTGATTTACTCTCTCAAATAAGAGGTTCAGATGTAGTACTTAGGGATTGAATCACGAGGAGCTAAGGAACACAAAAGATTGAAATCCTTAGAGACTAAGCTAGGTTGAAATATGTTTAAATGTAAATTGCAGTTGTGAGCAGTAATTAGTTGCTCAGGAGAATGGTTTTGGGTTGTAAACAATAAGAGAAAGTAGTTAGATTCAAGGTTACTATTCAATTAATTCAGGATTATAATGCTATAGATGTTTTAATGAGCTGTTTGCAGATACTAAAGAACTTCAATTCTTAGATTTATCTAATAGTTATCAATATTAGACTCGTCCACTGATCTGACTGCCGACAATATCGATCGATATTTTGACAGCGATATCGATCGATATGGGTTGCCGTCGATCGATTACTCTATTTGAGTATCGATCGATATAGCTTCAGATCGAATTGAATATACGTTCACCAAGATCATATACCGGCTCTCGCTTAACCCTAGAGGATCTCAGCTTATACAAGATGATGTCAGGAGAGTGATCTATTGATTAGTTCACTTCCAAGATCATATTCTAGTTAGCTACTCTAGAATAAGCATTAAGGTTCATCAGGATAATGAGTACACAACTCAACAATCTATAGTTGGGGCTAATCCCTCATAACTATTTGAACCATAAATCTAACAAAGGAATCTACTTTGACATGGCTAAGTGATTCATAGCATCATGGTAATAATACAGATTCATAAGATAGAAGATTAAACAATTAAGTTTCTCTAGATAACAAATCTCTTTGTATCTTCTTCTAGATCTTAGAATTCTATAACCTCTGATGAATAGAGAATAAGATGAAAAGAATACTTTAGATTGATAAATGAAAAGTACTTAGAACAATAGAAAGCAAGTAAAAGAACTAGAAGGTATTGAAAGCATGTATTGCCAAAACACATAGGCATAAGTATAACTACTGAGTTCAATTTGGTTAAAAACTCGTCAAGGGCATTATTGTAATAATGGGAGATCTTGGGCTTCAAGTCGACTGGGAATATTTATTCTTCTTCTACATGCAATATATCGATCGATAATACTAGGCGTATATCGATCGATGGAGTATCTCGTCATCGACTTCTATGGATGCGTCGTTGATCGATTACACATGATTTGTATCGATCGATATGTATCTCTGGATATTGAGCTTCACGTCTGATCTTTATAGTCATCTCGGGAAAACTCTCCGTTAAGTCTCATAATGGCACCTAGAATGTCATTTTACTCCAAAATGCCCTTGAACTTGAAAACATACCTAAAAGACTCCAAAACATAGATATATATATATAGTAAAATCATAGAAATACCATGGGTAAAAGTGGATCAAAATCATGGTATATCAACTAACTAAACGGGTGGAGGAGGCTGAGGAGGTGATGCTGGGGGTCTCCAATGTGAGTAAACAGATTGAGAGACTTCAGGTTAGCTCTTCCATCACTTTTATTATTTTTTCGTTGTATTTTTATTACAGTAACTAACACAACTGTCTTACAATTTTTCCATATCCAGGAACAGGTTAATAACCTCAACGACCAGGTCTATGATCTCATTGTGCAGGTCCATACCCTCGAGAAGGTATGCTTCGATTGACAAATACAAGGTTAGAGTCACTCTGGTCTATATCTCTGGTCATTGCTATCTCTGTATTGAAGTAGACCTAGGACTAGAAGTAGAACAAAAGTATAACCAGAAACAGAACTAGAAGTAGACATTAGCTAAACTACAATGAGAAGTAATACGAGAACTAGAAGTACAAAGTAGATATTATTAAACGTAGACATTAATGTTCTGTTTGTTGGTTGGTTGGTTGCTGTGATTTATGTTTGATTAGATGTCTATTGACTGCTCATTGCTTTCTAGTAGTTGTGTAATTAATTTTGGTTGGTAGAGTTAGTTTAATTTTTACTCTTTTCAAACGTTAAAACTCGCTCAAAAACATAGTAACTCCACCCTTAAAAATCACAGAAACATCTTAACACCAAACCAAACCAAATACATGAAACCCTCAAACATGGACTCTTTTTCCCTTAAATCTCCCTGGTTTGTTAACCTATTAGCTTCGCAGAGCAGTCCACCAATAGACGTTGACTATGCTGAGGCACCTGTTAACTCTCCCGGGTTAGTTAAACCAGCGGAAAGGAGAAAGTGGTCAACCAAAGAAGACCGTGTGCTGATCAGTGTTTGGTTGAACACCAGCAAAGACTCGATAGTTAGTAATGAACAGAAGTTAGGGGCTTTTTGGAAGAGAATAGAGTCATATTTTAATTCTAGTCTTCAGCTCATTGGCTCCCTTCCTCGAGAGTGCGGTCAATGTAAGCAGAGGTGGGGAAGGGTTAATACGGAGGTGTGCAGGTTTCTGGGTTGCCATGATACCGCTCAGAAGGAACAATTGAGTGGGCAAAGTGAAAATGATGTCATGAAGGCTGCGCATGACATATTTTTCAATGACTACGGTGTGAAGTTCATGTTTGAACATTGCTGCAGGGAGCTTAGGTTTCATCAGAAGTGGTAGTCACACTCTCAGCCGAAGGAGAAAAGGAAGGAAGCTGGTGTGGAGGCGGTGCCTGAGGAGGATGAGGTTAGGCCTCCTGGTGTTAAGGCTAGAAAAGTGATATCACTCAAAATTACCCTAAGTAGTGAATTACTCTCTCAAATAAGAGGTTCATATGTAGTACTTTAGGGATCGAATCACAAGGAGCTAAGGAACGCAAAAGATTGTAATCTTTAGAGTCTAAGCTAGGTTGAAATAGGTTTAAATGTAAATTGCAGTTGTGAGCAATGATAAGTTGCTCAAGAAAATGGATTTAGGTTGTAAACAATTAAAAGAAAGTAGTTAGATTCAAGGTTACTATTGAGTTAATTCAGGATTATAATTCTATAGATGTTTTAATGAGTTGCTTGCAGATACTAAAGAACTCCAATTCTTAGATTTGTCTAATATCTATCGTTTATTAGACTCGTCTATTGATCTGACTGCCGACAATATCGATCGATGTTTTGACAGCTTGTATCGATCGATATGTTTGTCGTCGATCGATTACTCTGTTTGAGTATCGATCGATATAGCTTCAGATCGAATTGAATATATGTTCACCAAGATCATAGACCGGCTCTCGCTTAACCATAGAGGATCTCAGCTTATACAAGATGATGTCAGGAGAATGATTTATGAATTAAATCATTTTCAAGATCATATTCTAGTTAGCTACTCTAGAATAAGCATTAGGGTTCATCAGGATAATGAGTATACAACTCAACAATCTATAGTTCGGGATAATCCCTCATAACTATTTGAACCCTAAATCTAAGAAAGGAATCTGCTCAGACATAGCTGAATGATTCATAGTGTCTAGGTAATAATAGAGATTCATAAGATAGAAGATCAAAAATTAAGTTTCACTAGATAACAAATATCTTTGTATCTTCTTCTAGATCTTAGAATTCTATAACCTTTGATGAATAGAGAATAAGATGAAAAGAATACTTTAGATTGATAAATGAAAAGTACTTAGAACAATGAAAGAACTAGAAGATATTGAAAGCACTAGAAAGCATACTTTGCCAAAACACATAGGCAAATGTATAAATACTGAATTCAATTAGATTAAAAACTCGTCAGGGGGATTATTGTAATAATGAGAAATCTTGGGCTTCAAGTCGATTGAGAATATTTATTATTCTTCTGCACGCTCGATATCGATCGATAGTACTAGGCGTACATCGATCGATGGAGTATCTCGTCATCGTTTCTTCGGATGCGTCGTCGATCGATTACACAGGATGTGTATCGATCGATATGTATCTCTGGATATCGACCTTCACGTCTGATCTTTATAGTCATCTCGGGAATACTCTCCTTTAAGCTCCATAATGGCACCTAAAACGTCACTTTACTCCAAAATTCCCTTGAACCTGAAAACATACCTAAAAGACTCCAAAACATAGATATATATATAGTAAAATCATAGAAATATCATGGGTAAAAGTGGGTCAAAATCATGGTATATCAAAAAGCTGTGTAACGGAAGAAGCCAAACGAAGCTGCTTATGACCATATACAGACCATCCCAGCTGACAAAAAAACCATTTCCAGACAAAAGATCCTTGATCGTCTGCTTGCCAAAAACATAGACACCCTTTCTGATAATGAAGTGGCTCTCAAGAATAAACTTATCTCTGAAATGCTTTGATGTCTATTGTGTATGCACTTGTTTTTCTTTATTGATTGATTATGAACCGAATATGTTATCTTGTGTTTGACTAGTTGAAGTGTATTACCTTGGTTTGCTTTATTGATTATGAACTGAATATGTTTTCTTTTCTTTTGCAGGTGTTGCAAGGTCACGGGTTGGAAGGTCAGGGTGTTACAGGTCAAGGATGTTGTTGTTTACATTTGTTTCTTTGCGGTTTAAGCCAATGGGTAGTAGGATTTGATGTCAGTTTTCATCACGGGAAAGTGTGGTGTTTTGTTTCTTTCCACACTGTAGGTCACGGATGTACAATGTTGCTTGCTATATATATTTTTATTTTTTGTAACTCTCAAGTTGATTCACGGATGTACTATGTTCAAACTCTGTTCTCTACTTTATAAAATGTCTTTATATATTGTGTAACTTGAACCTTCTCTCTCAACTTCAACCTTCTCTTGGTTCTGTTATTTTTGTCACTCAACTTCTACCTTCTCTTGCTTCTCTCTGATGTTCTTGACCAAACAATAGAGCTACCAAACTTCATGACCAAACAAGCAAGTTCATATAGACAACAAAAAACTTCTACCTTCTCTCTGCTGTTTACGGGTGAAGGGAGTTGGAGCAAAGAACAAACTACAACAATTATATTCAACAACAAAAGGTAATTACCCTTTTCTAATATAGAAGAAAGAAAGACAATTGATATCATATAGACAAGAAACAAATTTTGAAACCAATAATAATAAGTTTTGAATATTTAAAAAAAATTAAGAAATGGTATAGACATAGATAAAAAGGGTAATTAGTAATATTGAACAAATAATCAAATAATAATAATAATTTTTAAATAAATAAAAAACAGAAAATGGTTTAGACATAGATAAAAAGGGTAATTAGTAATATTGAACAAATATTCAAATAATAATAATAAGTTTTAAATAAAATAAAAAACAGAAAATGGTATAGACATAGATAAAAAGGGTAATTACTAATATTGAAGTAATATTCAAATAATAATAATAAGTTTTAAATTAAAAAAAAAAAAGCAGAAATGGTATAGACATAGATAAAAAGTGTAATTACTAATATTGAAGAAATATTCAAAAAATAATAATAAGTTTTAAATAAAAAAAATAAAAGAAAATGGTTTAGACAAAGATAAAAAGGATAATTACTAATATTGAAGAAATATTCAAATAATAAAAATATTATTTACATTTTATAGGAAGGAAAATATAAAAAAATTACATAAAAAATGTCTTCCTCATCAAGTGATGAAGTTGATGAAGCTTTAGAAGAAATGGTCGACCAAGTAGTTGATAATTGCATCGACTCAGTGATTCATGCTCACCCCAAGAAGTTCAAAATACGGGCTTATATCGAAAGAGATTGGGAACAAGGACACATTCAGCTATAGAACGATTATTTCAAGGAAAATCCTACATACACACCGGAAATGTTTAGGAGGCGTTTTCGAATGAACAAGTCATTGTTCCTTCGCATTGTCGAATGTATAAGTAATGAAGTTCCATACTTTCAGCAAAGACGAAATGCTTGCGGAAGGAACGGCCTATCTGCACTTCAAAAGTGTACGGCAGCTATACGTATGCTGGCATATACGTCACCGAGTATAATAAGGTATCTGGAACCGTTAACTGGTGATATGTTTACGGCAAGGTTTGCCGATTGCCAATTTAATGAGGATGAATTTCCAGCGTTAGGGGGAGGAACTAGAGAAATTCCTAAAGAGATTACATGGTGTACACCGTTGTTGTTACACCTTGATCCCCCTGCGTATCAAAGAGAGCTGAAAGTTTAGAAAATTATGGATTTACATAATTTAGCAAACCAGTTACCTGATGCGTTCACAGATACGAGAAAGGTGACGAAATCATGTATACGATAAAAGATGTTGGTGGAATGTTCTCCTTTTCTGTATCCAAAGATATCAATCGTTAGATTGATGATCGTAATCCAAAGTCCATTTTAGATGTCAGAAAAGACATGATTGGGAGGAGTGGAAGAAGACCATTCAGATTGAGTTACTATCCATGAATAAAAGAAAAGTCTTTGGATCTATAAACATAACGCCTGAGAATATAAATCATGTTGGGTATAAGTGGGTATTCGTGAGAAAAATAAATGAAAAGAATGAAGTAACACGATATAAAGCCTGATTAGTTACCCATGGTTTTTCTCAGAGATCGGGAATTGATTCTGGGGAACGTATTCCCCGGTAATGGAAACAATTACATTTAGATTTTTGATGAGCCTTGCGGCATCGAAAAATCTTGAAATACATCTCATGGACATTGTGACATCATATTTGTATGGATCATTAGATAATGATATATATGAGACTCCCTAAAGAATTGAAAATGCATAGGCATTGAGAGAAAATTCCAGGGAGATTTGTTTGGTCAAGTTACAACGATAACTTTACGGATTAAAGCAATCCGGACGCATGTGGTACAATTGCTTAAGTAAATATCTTTTGAGTAAAGGATATGTGAATGATGCGATATTGTCCATGCATTTTTATAATGTAATCGTCATTTGGCTTTGTGATCATCGATGTATATGTGGATGACCTGAACATGATTGGAACTCAAAATGAGGTCGATGATGTTCGAACTCTTTTGAAAGAGGAGTTCGAAATAAAAGATCTCAGAAAGACAAAGTTTTGTCTTGGGCTCCAGATAAAGCATCTCAAAGAAGGAATATTTGTGCATCAATCAAACTATACGAAAAGATTATTGAAACGCTTTCGTATGGACAAAGCGACTTCTTTGAGTACTCCAATGATTGGTTGATCTCTCGTTGTTGAGAGAGATCCTTTTAGACCCTTTGAAGATAGAGGGGACAAATTAGGTCCTGAAGTACTTTATATGAGTGCTATCGGTAGGCTGTTATATCTTGCAAACTGTACCAGACCTGACATTGCTTTTGCCACAAATCTACAAGCAAGATATAGTTGTGCTCCTACTCCCAGGCATTGGAACAGAATAAAACACATATTCTGTTACCTTCAAGGTACAGTTGATGTAGGGTTAATGCATTTTAGAAAACCCGAGTTTGGTATGGTTAGTTTTGCAGATGCGGGATACTTATCAGATCCTCATAAAGCTCGCTCCCAAACCGGCTATGTTTTAACAATTAGTGGAACCGCGATCTCTTGGCGGTCACAGAAACAAACTCTGGTCGCGACATCTTAAAATCATGAAGAAACTATTGCGCTTCACGAAGCATGCCGAGAATATGTGTGGTTGCGGTCAATGAGTCACCATATACAAGAATCAAGCGGAATAGTTAACAAGAAAAAGCCGACGAAAGTTTTTGAAGATAACTCAGGTTGTGTCGCTCAACTCAAAGAAGGCTATATCAAGAGCAACAGAACGAAGCACATCCCTCCGAAATTTTTTTCGTACATACTAGAACTCGAGAAAAATAAAGAAGTTGACATTGAGTATGTAAAAGTAATGCGGTAATCCGGCTGACATGTTCACTAAAGCTCTTCCAACTATAACATTTCGAAAACACGTCTACGGTATCGGAATGCGGCATTTGTGTGACTTGTGAAGAGAAAGCTATGTCCATTATTTTCAGGGGGAGATTATGCGAGTGTACTCTTTTTTTCCTCGTCGTGATTTTTATCCCATGGGATTTTTTCATGATCATGATTTTAACGAGGCACTACGTAATAGAAGATGAATCAAGGGGGAGTATTAAAAATGATGTTTCATCTGCAGACACTACAAGAATTCATTGAAATAGCTAAGGACTGGCGAAGGTATTTCTGTAGCCAATTCTATTAGCTACAGAAATGGCGAAAGATGGCAACAGATCACATAATTTTGTTTTTGTAGCTAAATTTGTAGCAAATTTGTAGCGATCCGTAGCAAAATAGCGAGGGATAGCTTCTGTAGGTAATTTGTAGCTAATTAGCTATGCATTATCTAGAGATAAGTTGTTGCGATAAATGACAATCTTAATTCTGAAACCAAAACACATTTATTACATATATACACACTATATTTAAGATAATTTTAGATCTTATATTATAAGCCTTAAACAAAAAATTTAAACCTCAAGTTCAAAAGAAATCTAAAGACTATAATATAACTAAAAACTAATGTCTACTCTGTATAAAATGTTACAGGTTTATGAATCTGTTTTTCAATCTCAAACCTTAAACTTAACTAAAAACAGTTTCCTCAAAATCTCAAACCTAACTATAAAGTTCAACACTTATACTTGTAAAAGTTAAATCCATTCATTTATTAATCCCATATCATCATTTTTTTTGAAACGTTAACTATAAACTTTAATCTTAAACCCCAAACCCTATCCCCTAAACCCCAAACTTATTTCCAAAACCATATTTCCCAGTGCAAATAAGAAATAATAGATTTAGCTACCCGATGCACATAACTTTTAAAAATAAATAAGAAACATGGATTGTTACTGACCAATGTAAGCAAAGGGCGAGGATAGCAAAATTCTAATATTAGCCGTTGATGAAAGTTGATCTAACGAACATGATGATTTGCTTTTTAATATTTTATATTTTATTCTATTGTTTTTCTTCTTCTCATATCTCTCCAGATCTGTCGTACTCTTTATCTCTTATATTTCATCTCTTTCTCCAGTTCATCATACCCTTCATCTCATCTTTCTTCTCCAGTGGTCTAAGGCATGGTCTCCTCTCAAGTGGTGCAAGGCGGCGCGGTAGTCCAGTCTCATATCTGATTTTCTCCCCGGTGGTCAGCAATCCAGTCTCTTCTCTTCTCCTCCTCCGTACTCCTCTCTCCTCCTCCGTGGTCCAGTCTCCTCTCTGCTCCTCTGCATTTCAGTCTCTTCTCCGCTCCTCCGCTGTCATGGCTCTTCTCGTTTCCAGCATGGCCCCTCTTCATTTTTTTGTTGTCTTTAGCCTTAGTTTAAACTTTGTCTGTGTATAAGAAGTTTGACATCGACATCTTTGTTATGTTTAGGAATTTCAGATTTCCTCCTATAGTACTATAATCTTGTACAACTATTTCTGTTCGTATTTGTATTGTTAACAATATATTCAGGCTTAATAAATTGTTTTGTTATGACATTAACCAAAGCTTTGTATGTTGCTATATTGGAATCCAAGATTTGATAATCAAACCCGTAGCTATATGTTTGCTATAACTTTGCTAAGGATATATTATAATTAAATATTGCATCTATTAGATACAGAAAGTCTTTCGTCAGAGACGTCGCCAATGAGCAACGGACAATGTGGTGGCCATGCCGTTGCTACTAGCCACGACCATTGTTCTCGCAAATCCGTTGCAAGTAGCTATGAATTGGCGACGATTCAAATTTAGCGTGGACGCTGAGGCCACCGATTCCATCCGTCGCCATCCGTAGCCTTTTGTTTTCTTGCTACGGATTGTCCCTCCTGGCTACATAAAATTCTGTAGCTATATCACTGATTTCTTGTAGTGAGAGGACAAATGTCTACAAACCATCCATCATCGTCATCAACACTTGTCCTCTCGTCAGTCAATGTGTGCATCATCATCTGTTGCTTATTCTGTCATTTTCCTCAGATATGTCCGTCTGATTGTGCTATAAATAGCTCTCACCCTCTTTGTTTTAGATATAGATAGTAATAAATATAAAGTGGTCCCAGTCTCTCTCTCTCTCTCTCTCTCTCTCTCTCTCTCTCTCTCTCTCTCTCTCTCTCTCT
>OVBX01004969.1:0-13763 GCA_900406325.1 Erucastrum elatum
TTTGATGAACGCTGGTTGGATAATGAAGAACTAAGGCACATTATTCTAGAAGAATGGAAGTCTTCGGACATCCCTTATGATGTGAATATTATGGAACATATCTTAAGATGCCGAAAAGTTTTAAGCCAATGGAGGAGACAGAACAATCCGTATTCAGAGAAACAAGTGGAGAATCTCAAAGAGAAAGTTGAGAAGTTATATTTGAATGATAATGCAACAATCGAGGCCATAGCAGAAGCCTTAAAAGAATTACCTACTACTCATACGGCAGAAGTGATGTTCTGGAAGCAAAATATCAAAAAAAAAATTGGCTGAGAGGAAGATAGAAACACAAAGTTCTTCTATGCTCTGACAAAGCAAAGGAGAGCAAATAATGGTATTTGACAGCTCTTATATGCATCCAGGAACATTGTAGAGGATGATGAAAGCCTGGTAGTCATTGCTACTAGTTAGTTTAGACAAATATTTGAGTCGTCTAATCATGACTATGTTGAAGAATCATTATCAGAAGTATCAACAACAATCATGGAGATGATAAATGCTGATCTTACCGCTCCAGTCAGTGAATGGGAAGTGAAATTGGCGCTCTTCGAAGCATCCGTAGAAGGCACCAGGACCGGATGGGATGACGGTCCTTTTTATTAGAATTGGGATATTGTAAAAGATGATTTAACTCATATGGTTAATTAATTCTTTTCTGAGGGGACAGTGGCGAATGGTCTAAATGATACTAATATTTGTCTCATCTCAAAAACAACTATGCCCACAGAGATGTGCCAATTCCGTCCTATCATCTTGTAATTGTTAATCTCTAAGGTCATATGCCAGAGGTTTAAAAAAATCTTCCTGAATGAATTTTTGAAACCCAATCAGCCTTTGTTGTGGAAGACAGGTTTTAGATAATATCATGATTCCACAAGAAATGTTTCATACGCTACGAACGAAACCAAGTGGAAGAACTAAGAAAATGGCCATTAAAACAGATATGAGCAAAGCGTATGATCGAATAGAATGGTCTTTCATCGAAGCAGTTATGCAGAAAATGAGATTCTCAGACACATGGATTGGCTGGATTATGCGTTGTATTACTTCGGTAAAATAAATGGTACATATGAACGGTCAACCAAGGGGAAACATTGTCCCAAAAAGAGGTTTAAGTTAAGTAGATCCTTTGTCTTCTTTCATTTTTCTTCTAGGCACGGAAGCATTCGTTAGCCTTCTTAATCATGCAGAGAATCAAGAGAAGTTAACGCGGATGCGTGTTACACGGGTGTAACCCTCAGTGTCTCACCTCCACTTTGCTGATGATAGCATTTTCTTTTGTAACGCGAAGCTCTGTAAATGTGAAAAAATTAATGAAAGTAGTCAGAAAAAAACGGCAAAGCATCAGGCTAATGCATCAACGTTGACAAATCCTATTTGCTCTTTGGTAAGAGGGTAGACGGGAACATAAAACAACATTTAAAAATACACTTGGAATCCAGAATGAAGGAGAAATGGGGAAATACTTAGGAATTCCAAAAGATATTAGTGGTTTCAAGTGCAACCTATTTGCGTTCCTCCAAGAAAAATTACTTCATAGAGTCAATGGCTGGACGAGTAGATGACTTTCAAAAGGAGGAAAATCTTTTCTAATTAAATTTCTTTTGCTTGCTCTTCCGACGTATGGTGTCTACCTTCCTGCTACCGCTGTGAAAATCTCGCTAGTTCCATTGCACAATTATGGTGGAGCTCAAATCCACCTAGAAGAGAAATTCATTGGGCGAAATGGGGGAATCTTTGTTTATCCATAGAAGAGGGGTTGATCGGTTTCTGTAGCGAAAACAACTATGCCGATTAGTTCAAAATCCTGATTCACTAGTGGCTCGAGTTTTGAAGTAAAGATACTATCGTTTGAGCTTGTTCTTGCGAATAGGCTCAGTAGACAATATCTTATGTGTGGACGAGTGTTTATGAGGCAAGAAAAATACTCCTATTGGTAATTTGACAGAAAATCCGTTGGATATGCAGTTAACGTGTGGGATGATCCTTGGATCCCCACCGTACCAGCTAGGCCGGCTCAACTTTTCGCCCCAGTTCTCCATCCGAGAATGCGAGTCAGTGATCTTATTAGTGTAGAGGTTAAGGAATGGGATCTATAATTGCTGGAAAAATATGTAGTCCACGAGGACATACCGCATGCTGAATATGGCTGTCAGTTCAACACATCGCCGCAATACTTTTTGCTGGAACTACACAAAGAGCGGACAATATACTGTTATATATGGATATTAGGTAGCAAACAATATAATGAGAAGAGAATAAAACACGATAATATAGAAACCCAATATAACCAAACTCCAAGCCTTTGATAACAGGACCAGTGGCGGTAACAAGGAATTTGACACGCCAAATATGAGATGCGACAATTAGTGTCCCAGATGTAGAGAATCAGAAGAATCTGTTAAACATGTCATCTTTGAATGCCCTCCAGCACTACAAGTGTGGTCTCTTTCATCAACACCATCAAGCCATAATACATTTCCGTTACCGAGCATTTATGCAAACATGGATTATTTCTTCTGGATGAGGAATAACATTCTCGAGCCAGGATTTGATAGGGATCACTACCTCATGGATAATCTGGTACAATTGAAGACACAAAATTACAAAATCTTTAAGGGAAGAATATACAGACATTCTTTGGAGCTCGTTCGATATGCAGAGAGTGAGTGTCAAGCATGGTTAATGCAAATAAGACTATTGCACCACCTCCACAAGAATCTAGTTCTGAGGACACTCACGTCTTACGCTTGGGAAATATATGTATGGTTGCTGGATCATAGAATTTCACATATCCGTTCAGGGGATGTGCTTGGGTTTGGAGACACAGCCTAGGGAAATTACAACTTATGGGGATGTGGAATTATAGACGGCGAGAGTCAGCCTTGCATTCAAAGGTTGAAGCACTGTCTTGGACGTTGGAGAGCATGCTTCAGTATTCGACATGTTAGAGCTTTGGATAGACTGCAAGGATTTGATTGCGTTGATTAAGGACCCCATACTTGGCCAAACTTTACAACATAATTGGAGAAGATAAAGAAGACTCTAATGATATCATTCCGGACTTCAAGATCACCCATATCTCACAACTACAACAATAGAATGGAGGTCCAAGAAAATGCTTTTGTTTTAACGAAAGGGATTCATATGTACTAAATTAGAAAATATATTTTGAACATATCAATACTAGTAAACAGAAGCACATAGTTGGATCCAACTTGCTTCTAGGTAAAAAAATTTAAAAATACTACATAATATATTACCCCTACAATGTTATCATTAGGCCTAAAGCATTTATATTTATAATGAAACTATTATTTATGGTAACATTTGATGTCAAAAATTTATGGTAATAATTAGAATGGGACGATTATTAACAGTTTCTTTAAGTAAGTGATATTATTTTCAATTACTAACATTAATGTTTCTAAATCTTAACTTATTTAATTAAAAATTAGTTTTTAACTAGGTTGTTAACTTAATCTATCCCTAGCGATTTTAAATTTATATATTCATAATAGTATAAATAACTAATGTATTATATGATCCGACACTTTAAACTTGCCTCAAACGCTGACCAAAAATCTACTCCGTAAAAAATATAAGAAACAGACTAATATTGTCATATAAATAAATTTTGGTTTTCTCTAATAC
Organism: Erucastrum elatum; assembly: GCA_900406325.1. NCBI lineage: Eukaryota > Viridiplantae > Streptophyta > Magnoliopsida > Brassicales > Brassicaceae > Erucastrum > Erucastrum elatum. The sequence goes on from OVBX01004969.1 coordinate 3,697, forward strand.
TATTTTCTTTATTTTTTAATATAAAAATATTCATCAAAGTTCAAAAAGTTACAAATCTAATAGTTTTTTCAGTTTTATGTACAATTTCAAAATATATAAAATTAATTTCAGAAGTATTATTAGTTTTCTTTTTTTTTTAGTGATTCAACCAGGATTAGATCACATGTTAGTGATATTTTTTAGTTTTAGTGGGTTCTATTAGATTGTTAATTAACGATTTTTTTTTGTTGAATTTGAACTGAATTATATACGAAACACCGGTTTTATCGCTTCAACTGCGAATCTGGATCAATATGAAAACACTGAATATATATATTTTAGCATAAGTATGTAGATAAAACATAGTACATAATAACAACTAAAAGTTTAATTACCCAAAAATAAAATATGCGCTTTTAAAACGCGGATCATCTTCTTTTTATTAAAAAAATTGATGCTCTTCCATTTTATTTATTATAATTTGAAAGTCATATTCTTTTACATTAGTAATTTGTCTTCCATTTTATTATATATTTTATAATGTCAAATAATTATGTTATTAGAAACTATGAAAATTAGCACAGTTCAAAATTCTATCTAATATGTAAGAATACATCTGACTGTATCACCTAGACGTCCTATGAGATAATAGATGGTACTCTTTACGCCACGATTCAAATCTATAAAACAATTGTCCATTTTTTTGGTATTTGAAACTCTAATTCCCTGAGGTATGATTACTAATAAATTCTTAGTCAAACTATTTTATTATATTTGGTATGTAACCTTGTACACTTTTAGGTATTTTCTATGAGAAAACTTTTTCTAATAAGTTTTGAGACCTCCGTAGTAGTCTTTTGATTTGATTCTTATGATTGCGTGGTGCGTGAACACTGGAGAGCACCAATTTTCTTTGCCTGTCCAACACGTAACAAAATAAATCGGAAAAACGTCTTTATGTTTCGAGCAGACGTAAGTTTTCCACGTATGTTACGCTGTGATAGAGAAAAGTCTCTTCCTTTCTCGTTTTGTCACAATTAAAAGTCAAGAGTTTCTTTAAGGTTTTCTCACTGATGAAAACGATATGATGATAAGAAAGTAGAATTCTTTTTACAAATCAAAATATTTTTATATAAAGCCAAACTCAAGGTTTTAATCATCAGAACGTCAAATGTTTAAATAGATGGAAAATTTAGTTCTCCTTCGCCTCTATTGTTACCTTTGCTTCTTTCTTCTCCTAACCATCAATGGCGTTCACGCCATAACCTACGTCTGCGGCGATGAAAACTTCTCCCCAAACACAACCTACGACCAAAACCTCGAAGCTGTCTTGCCTTCTCTTGCTTCAAAAGTTATCACTGAAGGCGGTTTCTACAATACTTCGCTAGGCCGAGTTTACGCTCTTTCCCTTTGTCGAAAACACTATGAAGTTCAGGATTGTAGACGCTGCATCGATAGAGCAAGTAGGAGTCTCTTATAATACAATGCCAAGGCAAAACAGAAGCTTATCACTGGGATTCCGAAAGCTTTGAAAACGTTTCTTGTCTAGTACGTTACTCAAATATCCCTACATTTGGCAAGCTAAAGCTTGAGCCCTTCAGGAATCTTCCTCACTCAAATGTTCACTCCTCTTCGAATGTGACCCGAATCAACCGAGAGTTTAGCGCCAGTGCTAATCAAACACTCGAGGTTGCATCCAAGGCCGATGAGTCTTCGGTGTTGAAGTACTATGGAGTTTTAAGTGCAGAGTTCACAGATATTCCAGAGGTCTATATGTTGATGCAGTGCACACCTGATTTATCTTCTACTGACTGTTATCATTTTCTAAAAGAGAGTGTTAGGTATAATCAAGAAGAGAACCAGAAAAGAAGAGGGGGAACGGTTGCACGTCCAAGTTGTTATTTTCGATGGGATGATTACTCTTTTGCCGGGGCTTTCAAGAATCTAGAGAGTTGCAGCGCCTCCTGCACATCATCAAGAAGATTCTCCGGTCAGAGAATAAAGAGCTTACTCCATATCCTCGTAAGGTGGTCTTTGCTGCAGTCGTTGATCCTGAAGTGGCAATGTTTTTCTTTTTATTCTTCTTGTAAACATCAAATAGCTTCTGCAGCTTCTTCCTGATATGATCTATTTTTACCTTGCTAGTGGATGCATCTAGAGTTGTGAAGCAATACTCTACAAACCCAAGCTTCAACCGTGGATCAAGAACAGCGGGTATTGCTAAAATATCACAGTACTCATCCTAGTACTTGTTGAACTTAGGCTTCATTGAAGCAACCATCTCACTAATGACTTCATCACTGTTGAACTGATTTTTTTTTGAGCCAGATCTCGATGGACCATACTTGCATAAAATACAGATTAGCAGTTGGATACGAGGAGCCAGAGATCAAAGCCGTCATCTCAGCAAATGGTGCAAGGAAATCGCGGATCAACACTGCCCTATCCCACTCCAATTCAGTTGGACAGAATGGATATGCTGTCTCGACTTCAGCTAAATGGTGGAAGGCTTCCCTATAGCTGATTGCTCTATCTAGCATAAGATGAGTGGAATTCCACCTTGTTGACACATCCATAACCAATCCCGCCAACACACCATTTTCATTGGCTTCAATACCCACTGTCTCCACACAGCTCTAAAACAGTTTTCTTCGTGATTCAGTCACTGTCACAAATTTCACACTTTCTCTTATTTTCTCCAGTGCTCCAGCAATAACACTCAGTCCATCTTGAACTATAAGGTTCAAGATATGAGCAACACATCTTATGTGGAAAAACTCACCATTGCATACAAGATCTCTTTGAAGCTGCCTCTTGAGAAGAAACTGCATATTATCATTTGCTGAAGCATTATCGACAGTGACTGTAAAGACCTTCTTCTCCAGCCCCCACTCTCTCAACAACTCCATTATCTTCATGGAAATAGCTCCACCAGTATGAGGAGGAGGGAATGCACATAAATCGAGAATCCTAGACTTCAGATTCCATTCTTCATCTATGAAATGAACCGTCAGACACATATACCCTTCAATGGTAAGCGCTCTCCATAAGTCTTTGTTAAGCAAAACCTTCCTGAGATTTTATCTAACTGCTGTCTTAATTTCAGCTTCTCCTTCTCATATACCTTCAAACAATCTTTAGCAGCAGTAATCCTACACCATAATTCTATTCTAGGATTCACATATTGAAGTGCTTCCCTAACTTTTCTGTACTCAACTAAAGCGTATGGCAGGTTATGCTCAATCAAGGCTACTGCAATCATCTCTCTAAACACAATCTGATCTATCTGCCTACCAGCTCCAGGTGTACTAGGGACAGGATTCAAAGTACATACTTTAATATGACAGGAGAAGTGGAGAACAGACGGAGGAGGGAGAGGAAGTGGAGATCGGTCGGAGGAGAAGTGGCAAACGAGAGAGATGGAGATGGAGAGAGCGTTGGAGATCGAGAGAGCTTCACACCATGATCTGGCTGTCTTGACCTTTCTGCTCAAAACAGAGAGATGGAGATCGAGAGAGAGACGTGAAAGATGAGAGAGACATGAAATGAGAAATGTTTCAATTTTTTCCCCAAATTGAAAACCCTAGCAACTATTCTTTACTGGGCCGTCCATGACCATATTAACCATTTCCATAAAAGCCCATAGATTAAATGGTGTCCATATTCGGGCTATTTAATCTCATCTGGAAATATGGACATAACAAATGGAAGCCCAAATGTAAATGGACATGGACACCCATTGGACGGCCCACCCATTTTACAGCTCTAGTATAATCGATACTTACTTAAGGGAACATCCAATAAACGAGATAATAAAGTTGATCTAGACTGGTTGGTTGTTTGTGCGAGAGAATGCAGCTAAGAGACCAACCATGAACTCTGTAATAGTTTGGCTTGCAAGAGACGGTACTTTGACAATTCCTAAACATACAGAAGCTGCTTTTCGTCACCCTCCCTCTCTCGGTGAAAAGATCCACGGATAAGCTTAAAGACAAAGATTCTATGTTTTCAGTGGACGACGTTTTGATTAGTGTGTTGTATCTTCGGTGAATCTAACTTACGACATAAATAACGTGTTAGGATAGCTTACGTATGAAAGTTAGGTTCAGTTTGGTATTATTTTGTCACCGATTTATTTCAGTTCGGTTTAGTTCGGTTGTTAGTCTACTTAAATGTTTATTACCTTTCTTTTTTAAACATAAGTAGTTATTATCTTCCCTTTAAATTACATCAAATTAATTTTTTATTGTGTACTTTTTTATCAAAAATAATGTGTTTTTAGCCCTTTCTCAAAAAAAAAATATCAATGTGTTTTTATTTGGATTATTAGTTACTTTAATGTGAAATTTCAATACCAACAGTTTATATTAGACTCCTACTCTCTCCGTTTCACTTTACTTGTCATTCTAGATTTCGGCACACAGATTAATAAAACATTTAATTTTGTATATTTACTAGATAAAAACACCATTACCAAACACCTAACTAGATTTCAACCAATAGAAAAATAGATTAGAATAAAAGATCAAATAAATTTTTTATTGAAATCATAAAACGACATTTATTTTGAAACAAAAATTTTGCTCCAAAACGTCATATAATTCGAAACGGAGGGAGTATGATTTAAGATCGCTAAAAATGCTGACCTCCTTTAACTTTTCAACTGTCGTTTTAGATATTAAATGTGAAAACAGATAACATAAAGAATCGACATAGATATGAACTGACTACATCCGATTATAGATATTCAAATTACAAAAGGGCTACACGAGTACAAATATAAATGATATTCGTCTCATTTTCACTTTATACATCTAAAAAAGCAAAACACGGCTATAGTTTTCAAAAACTCATTTTCAGTAGAAAAATTATTCAGTTGGTATTATTATTAGTTATTTTGTTATATTGTTATTTTGCTATTTTTTTGCCATCATAATATTTGTTATTTTGCTATTTATGTGATAGTAACTAGTCAAACCCAATAAATATCGGGAAAATAATTTTACCAAAAAATATCTGGAAAATAGTCAATATTGTTAATTTCGATAGTCTTCATTCACTCAATGACAATAACAATACCAAACATTTTGATCTCACAATCTATTTAGTCCATCCGTTTCATTTTAATTGACGTTTTAGATTTATGAATATATGTTTTAAAAATATTAGATTTTGCAAATTTCCAAAATAGAAAAATATTACCAACATAACTAACCATATTTCAACAAATAAAAAATAGACTGAAAAATATTATTGATATATTTTGCATTGAAATTCTAAAACGGTATTTATTTTGAAATAAAAATTTTATTCTGCAACGGCAACTAAATTTGGAATGGAGAAAATATTTGTTTTTTTCCTTAAATGGTTATTATATCACTAAAATTTGAGGTGGTCAAGGAAAGAAAGGAGTATTAGTGTTCTTGTGAAAAATATTTAGAATAGTATTTTCCTTTCATACCATTTTTGTTTTCAGTTTCATTGTATGCTTCTAGTCTTGCAAGCAATTGCAATGGGAAGATCTCTAATGCATCTCTTTCGGTCAGTCTTTTGATTTGAGTTCCGTTGTTTTACTCGTCATTTGACCATATATGAATCACTGAATCATGTCGGCCCTTGACTCTATCTCTGTTCACAATGGAGAAAAGTCTCTTCCTTGCTCCTTACGTCACTATACAGAAAGTCAATATTTCAGTATTTCTAAAGTTTTTTTCACTGATGAAAACGATTTGGCAGTAGAAACGTCTATTCTTTCATCTACTCTTCTTTAATTTCAAAGAAAATTTACAAATCAACATCTCTTTATTTAAATCCATCCAAACTAAGTGCTCTAATAATCAAACGTGAATTATTTACATAGATGGAAAAGTCAGTTCTCATTCAGCTCCTTAATTTTCTCCTCGTCTTTCTCTTGACCATCAATGGCGTTCACACTAACTTCCTCTGCGGCGACGAAAACTTTTCTCCAAACACAACCTTTGGCGACGACCTCAAGACTCTCTTGCCTTCTCTTGCCTCAAACGTTACTGCAAAACGCGGTTTCTACAACGCTTCGCTAGGCGGAGTTTACGCTCTTGCTCTCTGTCGAAAACACTACGAGGATCAGTATTGTCGTCGCTGCGTCGATAGAGTAAGTAGGAACCTGTTAACACAGTGCCAAGGCAAAGCTGAAGCGTTTCACTGGGAAGCTGAGAACGATGCAAACGTTTCTTGCCTCGTACGTTACTCAAATCTCCCTACGTATGGAAAACTAAAGCTTGAGCCACTCGAAAACATTCCTCACTCGAGTCTTCCATCTACAAATCTGACCCGTTTTACCGAAGAGTTTAGTGCCATGGCGAATAGAACAATCGAGGATGCATCAAAGGCTGATGAGTCCTCAGCGTTGAAGTACTATGGAGTCTCAAGTGCAGAGTTTACTGACTTCCCCGAGGTTTATATGTTGATGCAATGCACACCTGATCTATCTTCAGGTGACTGTAAGTATTGTTTGGGAGAGATTGTTAGGTATAATCTAGAAGAGTACTGGGGAAGAGTTGGGAGCACGATTGCAGTTCCTAGTTGCTATTTCAGGTGGGACTTATACGCTTTCGTAGGAGCATTTGAAAATCTAGAAAGAGTTTCCGCACCTCCTCGACCTCCTCGACCTCCTCAACCTTTTCAAGAAGATGCTCAGACCAAGAAAGGTACTCCCACAATAAGAACTTTTTAAAACATTTTTGTTTTCTAAACAGAAATATCATTAACTATTTAATATTTATATAACATCAATCCCCAATTCCATCAGTCATAAACAAATTGCATAATACAAAACTTATACAATACAAAAATTTAATAAATTTTACTTGACATTTAAAAACATCATCTAATTTGAAACAAAAATTTTCCTCTAAAATGTTTCTTTTTTACAATTTTTACAAGGTTTTCCTCTAAAACGTCAAATATTAGAAAATGGAGGAAGTACTAAAATAAATATTTTTACGCTGAGTTGACTGATGACTTGCATGAAACTTAACTGCTTGGGGACTTTTCAGGAAGAAGTATTCAACTGTGGAGCATTGTGGTTGCTGTCGTTCCTACAGTCGTTAACATCTTCGTGTTTGTTGCTTTCGTGATCGCTTATCGCCAGATGCGGAGGAAGATTTATGCTGGAATCAACAGTGAGTTTACACTTTCATGACTTTTGAGTAAATGTTTTAGAGTTCTGTAAAAGAAGGAAAAATGTTTTATGTATGTGCAGAAAACTCGGATTCGGATGGTCAATCTATGTTAAGATTTGATCTCGGCATGATCTTAATCGCAACCGATGAGTTCTCAGCGGAAAATAAACTTGGACAAGGTGGTTTTGGATCTGTCTACAAGGTAAGAACTTGTAAATATATTACAAAATCTTTATATGGATTCATGATGATCTCATGCTGGTTTCAGGGGATTTTACCAAGCGGACAAGAGATAGCGGTAAAGAGATTAGCTGGAGGATCAGGACAAGGAGACTTGGAGTTTAAGAATGAGGTTTTACTCTTAACAAGACTCCAACATAGGAATCTAGTTAAGCTTCTTGGCTTTTGCAATGAAGGAGATGAAGAGATTCTTGTCTACGAGCATGTTCCTAATTCAAGTCTTGATCACTTTATCTTCGGTAAGCCTTCGCAAAACTGAAGAAATGTATTTCTTGTTACATAAATTTTATAAGAAGAATCAAACTAAAGAATAAACATGTGCTTTGAATCTTTAGATGAAGATAAACGTTGGCTTCTTACATGGGATGTGAGATGTAGAATCATAGAAGGAGTTGCAAGAGGGCTTCTTTATCTCCATGAAGATTCTCAACTGAGGATTATTCACCGAGACTTAAAGGCGAGTAACATTCTACTAGACGCTGAGATGAACCCTAAAGTGGCAGACTTTGGGATGGCCAGGTTGTTTAACATGGACGAAACTCGAGGAGAGACCAGCAGAGTAGTTGGAACCTAGTAAGTGTGCTCTGTTTCAGACTTACATGCTATGTTTAAGATTTGGATGCTTTGTTTCAGACAGAGATGCTCTGTTTTTCTTTTTAACAGAATCTCTTAGAGAAGACATAGATCCTCTGTTTTTGTTTTACATAAAAGTTTACTGATTCATAAAATTAGTATCACCAATAATGTGATTTTGGTTCTTGCAGTGGATATATGGCTCCAGAGTACGTGAGACACGGACAATTCTCAGCAAAATCTGATGTTTACAGCTTCGGTGTTATGCTCTTGGAGATGATAAGTGGTGAAAGAAACAAGAACTTCGAAGCAGAGGGACTTCCAGCTTATGTAAGAATCACATTTTCCTTCTTTTTTCTCTTTAGATCTTCTGTAAGAAAACGTGTAAGAATTTTTTTCTTTTGATTCAGGCATGGAAGAGATGCGTCGAAGGAGACCCTAAGAGTATAATCGACCCTTACTTAAGCGAGCATCCAACACACGAGATCGTAAAGTTGATTCAGATAGGTTTGTTGTGTGTTCAAGAGAACGCAGCAAAGAGACCAACCATGAACTCTGTAATAGTTTGGCTTGCAAGAGACGGTAGTTTTGCAATTCCTAACCCTACAGAAGCTGCTTTCGTCACTCTTCCTCTCTTGGTGAAACCTGCAGAAAGATACATGAATAAGTCTAAAGATACTAAGTTTTCAGTGGACGAGGTGTCGATTACGGTCTTGCATCCTCGGTGAATCGTCCAGAAGATCTATCTCCTGAGAGTTTCATGTTGTACAATTTTCTTGGGACACAAGTTAACCTCATCCGGATTCAAGACAAAACTACGGTGTTGGATTAGAGTAAGATACTTGTTTATTCAGAGAATTCGGTTCAGTTGGGTAATATTTGTGACCGATTAGTTTCAGCTCCGTTCGATTTGGTTATTAATCTAAGTAAATAATTGTTCTTTTTCATTAAATTAGATCAAATTATGTTCGTTTTTTTTTGGGTGTGAAATTTCAATACTAATCGGTTTAGATTATCTTTGGTAAAAGTAAAACAAATTTCTTGATGCAAATNCAAAACTACGGTGTTGGATTAGAGTAAGATACTTGTTTATTCAGAGAATTCGGTTCAGTTGGGTAATATTTGTGAACGATTAGTTTCAGCTCCGTTCGATTTGGTTATTAATCTGAGTAAATTAGATCAAATTATGTTCGTTTTTTTTTGGGTGTGAAATTTCAATACTAATCGGTTTAGATTATCTTTGGTAAAAGTAAAACAAATTTCTTGATGCAAATAAATCAAAGAATGAATGAGTTGGTCTATACAAATCAACGGAAGTTATTATCTCGACAGGCAAGTAAAGAATCAAATTCTTTCTCTACTATCGAATGAAAACAGAGGCTACGAAGGATATATGCAGCTTTGGCTAGCCAGTAGCCACAAGGGGATAGGAAAGTTTGTTTTTTTCTTATTCTGAATTTATTTAAGCAACTATATTGTATAAAACATTTTATGTTTTTTTGAACTAATTTAACATTAAAAAAAAAGAAAAATTGGAAGCTAAAGGCTTTGTATTGGATGATAAATAGCAAAACGCTAGACCATCACTTGTTCTGCTTAAAACGACATGAAAATNATTTTTTCTTATTCTGAATTTATTTAAGCAACTATATTGTATAAAACATTTTATGTTTTTTTTTAACTAATTTAACATTAAAAAAAAAGAAAAATTCGAAACTAAAGGCTTTGTATTGGATGATAAATAGCAAAACGCTAGACCATCACTTGTTCTGCTTAAAACGACATGAAAATCAATAGAAACTACATAAGGAACTAAAATAATACACTAAACTTGCCCCCCTAATGTTTTTCTTTCTTTTCCTTTGATAAAAGCAGTCTTTGTGTTCCTCTTGATCCTTTAGTTGATTCCTAATTGCACTAAACTTGGAACATAGGAGGAGAACATAAGTGGTTCATCAAATGCATAGTTTTTTTCTTCTGAGATACTCACAGATTTCAGGTATCCATCTTGTCCAATGATATGAACGGCATGAGAGTAGGTTGTACCTTCAGATACATTACATACTACAGCAATTTTCTTCTCCTCGTCAATGACGAAGCTCTTCGCATTTTTAA
>OVBX01004970.1:2031-13763 GCA_900406325.1 Erucastrum elatum
TTATATAGTTAACAGAGAAGATATGGTTGAATATTTTAAGTTATTAGCGAGAGATAAAAACTGTTTTTATAATAAAATATTTTTCTTATGAAAACCTTAACATGATAAAAGATCAATTTGGTAAATTAGTTATAGAAAGCTAATACTCACGCAAATATATATTTTTGAAATTATTTATATATTATATTTTTATTTTAAATAAGAACTTATTTGGAAGTATTTAATAATTTGTGAGAGGTAATAATTATATTCTCTAATAATTCATAAACCTGACAATATATAGATTTATTAAGTTTCGAAAATTATAGTTTCAAGACTACATAGAATCTATATAGGCTATAGGTGTTTATGGTATTGGGTTTGATATTTATTTAAAAATTTAATGAAAATGGTGGATTAATTTGATTCATTTTTACTGTAACGTTTTAGGAAAGTACCCATAATGTCAAGAAAATGGCGTAAAATATCAGCGATATATTAATTAATATACAATCCTAGTGTTTTAATTTATGTCAAGAAAATGGCGTAAAATATACATTCAATCAGATGATGCTGATTTATTGGCAAAAACCCAAATACATCAATAGCACATAATAAAATCAGTTAAATGTTTAATTTTGGGCATCTATGGTCGAGTGTTCTGCATAATGTAAATATTTATAATTAAAAAATTTATATTTTTCTCCTATATATTACTTGACTTTTGCTCGACTTTTAAAACTATTTTTCTTATTCAAAAATAAATTTATCAGTGAACTATAGAAGATGTAATTATATTTTCTTTGTAAACTTACTTGGGATACTTATATAAGTTGTGTAGATTTGAATTTTATATTGTCAAATACTTAAATAATTTAATTTTAAAAACAACATTTGAAAACTTAAATAAGAAAACCTTATTTTTGTCAGGATCTTGATAGCCTTAGTTACGGTTTATTAAGTTTTGCCACTATTTTCTCCATTACGTTTTCTGTAATGTCCAAAATGCTTTTAGATACACACCGCAATCGAACTAATTTATAGGTTTACTCTACAGTATTTATTAAAAATCTGTTAGTAGACCTATAACAAAAGCTAGCAAGGAAAATCACATCGGCATAAATGTTCTTTGCCAAAGTTATTATACTCGCAATTAGGGGTGGGCAAAATATCCGTAAATTTTGATTCGATTCGTTATTCGCTTCGATCCAATCCGAAAAATCCGGATATCCGTAACTTTACAAATGGAAGCAAATACTAAAATTCAATATCCGTCAAAAACGAAGCAAATCACAAATATTAAAATTTTAGGAAGCGGATATCCGATCCGATCCGACAATATATAAGTACATGTATATCTTGATTATATTTAAAGTTATATATGTATAAAACTATATAATTATTATTCTGACATATGATTTGACAGATTTCATTTACATTATTACTTGTATAAAAGTACTATATAAAAGGAAAACATATATTTTATGACAATTATATTTTTTATCTTAAGCTTTGTGTTATTATAATTGTTAACTAAATTTAAATTTTTTACAAAATATGTAGATTTACTAAACCTTTTAATTTTTATTTTATATATCATGTTAAANTTATATAAAAGGAAAACATATATTTTATGACAATTATACTTTTTATCTTAAGTTTTGTGTTATTATAATTGTTAACTAAGTTTAATTTTTTTACAAAATATGTAGATTTACTAAACCTTTTAATTTTTATTTTATATATCATGTTAAAAATATATTAGACAAAACAAATCTGCATCGAAATTTTAAAATTANGGAAATTAAAAATTATTTGTATTAATCAAAACATATGAGATATCCGTAAGTATTCGCAAATATCCGCAAATATCTAATTATTTTCCGGATATCCGTTTTTCCGAATATCCGTATTTCTTCGAAGCAAAGCAAATACTAAAATTAGATATCCGTAACATACGAAGCAAATCACAAATATTTTCAAAAACCCGAATATCCGATCCGTGCCCAGACCTACTCGCAACCATAAGGCCTATCGCCTCCTTTCTTAACAAAGTCATGTGTGCACGTCTTGTCTCCGTTAGGGCCACATCTACCGACAAATATATCTTTCTGGCTACATAGGTTACCCATTGGAGTAAATCCAGCTTCCGCGTCTATTATTTCACATGAACCACACAAAATCGTTAAATTTTACACAAAGCATTTTAGTTGTTGAGAATGAGACCAATTTAAATTAGTAAATGCTTTATAACTTTTTTTTTCTCTAGATTTAACTTATTTCGCAATATGCAAACTTAGATTCTTTAAGTTTTACGTGTAAAGAAAAAAAAATCGATGTCCATTTTACAAAAAAAAATAATAATGTCTTACCTATGACATAGTTCAGAATAAAGGACATGAGAATACAAGAAACGAAAAAAATAGCAGCAGATCTCATTATGTATGTCTTAGACTCTTAGTATTATATGTGATGAAACAGCTTGTGTAAATTTCTATATATATATACAGTATATATATATGCATATTCAATAAATGCATTGGTAAACGCAGTGGATCTGATTTGAAAACTGTGTATACAAAGACCAAATCTTCAATACTTTTGAAAAGTAGTGACCAAATCTGTAAACAATTAATGAGTATTTTAACTAGTTTTTGGAAGGTAATGTTCAATTTATTTTTTTAAAGCTATTTTTTATTAATTAAACAATAATAAAAGTTTTTAAGAATCTGTTACGTCAATACATTTTATCATTATCATTTATATTTTTGACGAGATGAACTAGTAAATCAAGTTGAATATTTTTGTGATACAAGTGTGATGTTGATGGTTTAAAATGTTAATTAAATATAATGACGATTTAAAATGCAAGTGAAAGCTATTTTAATGGTTTTTAATTTTTATGGGATTTTTTCAAAGAATATATATGAGCTTATTAATGGCAAATTTTAAAAAGAAGCCCACTACTACATGTGCTACATAAAAGCCTGATGTTCTTGAATCATTAATTCGTATGATAGACTTTTGAATTGGCGAGCAGTCTAAACCCCACTAAAACAGAAATTTGTGATGTTTCACAACGAAGAAGCTGAAGGAACAAAGTGCTGCTGCTAGAGAATTGCATTCTGTCGAGCTTGGTAACGTGGGCTTGTAATCTAAATGGAGACAGTAAGGTCATGGGACATTCCGCCGATCTCTTTGGGCTGGATTCGTATGGCTCTCTACTGGCGTGGTCAGGAGTTGAATGTTTGGACTCGAGCAAAAACTTGCGATTCAGACTCTCTTAGGCCGGAAGAGACTGTGTGAGACTGGTTTCACAGAGCATCTTCTATCAAATCCTTTCGACGGTGCAAGGATTACGGGCTGTAACCCCCCCCCCCTCCCCCCTCCCCTCCCTCCTCCTGACCCCACTAAGACCCAAACCGGCTCCAATTGGACAATCACCTTTTTTAGTTACAAAAAAATAAAAAGAAGCTGAAGATAACATGTCGCTCTGCAATTGCATGATGTCGTGGCCCATGGGACGTGATATGATATCTGATACCATACTGATATGCAAATCATAGTACGTGAGATGACCTGCAATTGTGTGATGCCTCCATTTGTTATTTTCCATACTTTGTTTTTTTTTTATTGGGGTAAATGATCATGGTGGGAAACCACCTATCATAATTAGGTTTTGTTAAGTTTTGCTACTATATTTCTTAGGTTTTGTTGAGTTTAAAAAACTTTCTTGTGATTTCAGACACACAAGAATAACCCTTCTGTGTTATTCTCTATTGTTTTCTGTTATATAATTTTGTATATAGAGTATAGACCTATAACAAAAGCTAGCAATTAAAATTACATCGGCATAAATGTGATTCGCCGAAGTTATCACACTCGCAACTAGAAGGCCTATTGGCTTCACCTCCTTTCTTAACAAAGTCGTTTATGCACGTTTTGTTTCCGTCAGGACCGCATCCCCCGATAAATATATCCTTCCGGCCGCATAGGTTACCCATTGGAGTCAAATTAGCTTCCACGTCTATTATTTCATATCAACCATACAAAATCGCTAAACAAAAGAATATAGTTACTGATAATTCAACAAATTTAAAGCACTACATGTTCTATAACTTTTTCCATGGAGAACGTATTTAGCAATAGGTAAAACGTAAAAGTTTAAGTGTGACTACTCAACAGAAACAGAAAAGTGATGCCTTACCTTTGACATTGTTCATGATGAAGAACATGAGAATACAAGAAACCAAAAAAATACTAGCAGATCTCATGATTCTTGATGTGTGAGTTTTAATTTCACTCTGTGCCAATTTAACCATATATATATATATATATATATATNAAGTATGAAGACAAAGACCAAATCCAAAATAATTAATGGTAATTAACTAGTTTTAGAAGGCAATCTTCAATTTATTCTTCAAAGTTATATTGGTCAATATACGTATATTATTGTTACCCTTTGAGATAGATTAGTTACTATAAAACATCAATTAACATCTTCAGTAATGTAAGAGACTTTTTTTCTGTTAAACTTGGTGATATTTCGTTTTTTCAATAATGTTAAATTCATCTAAAAAACAGTTGTACAAAGAATGTAAGCTATGGTTTGGTTTTATTAATGAACCTACATGTGATGGAAACTTACCAAAGCATTTAAAACAGAGTATCCTTTTACTCTAGACTGAAACCACTTCCGACATTGTTTTGTCATAGCGTGTACCCCCTTTCCCTTCCAATAAGCGAAGAGATTCTGTTATGCACCATATGAAATGTCTCTTTTTTAAGACATGGATATTCCATGTATATTAATCCTGGAACATTATAACATGTTTTGTAGCCACGTATCATAATTAGGATGATTGTTAGAAATTATTAGGAAAATAAGTTGGTCCATACAAATATATATTATTTTTTATTAAACTTATTATCACATTGATTAGTATTATTAAATTATTTCCTTAAATAAAAATTACGTAAGTTTTTTTTCTTAAATAAAATCTATGAAACTACCTAATATGATTAACATATATATAACAATTAATGATTATAAATCATACATATTTGATAAAAAAAATTGTATCCACAAAATTTTTTGTTTGATTTTATATTATTAAAAAATCACATTAATAATATATTAAAATAGATTTTTTCATATATGTTATATTTTGAATTTTATAACTTCTATAAATTACAAAAATGGTAAGATATTATTAGATGTTATTTTTAGAACGAAACTCGATCCAAAACAAAATATTTGGGATATCGAATATATCCAAACAAAATTTATATACTTAAATATATTAATTATTTTAAAATTTTAATATCTAAAAAAATATACAAAATATATAAGATGATATTCAGTTGTCCAAAATACTTAGAAATATTTACAAATAGTTAAATACATGTTTAAAATAGTTAAATGATAATCAAAATACCAATACTTCAAATATCTATTGATTTCTTATCTGAATATTGAAGCTAGATCAACTTTTATGTTAAGTTTAAGTATTTTAGCTTACAATATGCACATTTATATGTTATAAATATTTTTTTATTTTTTTTATTTTGAGGAATTTAAAGTATATATGAATTTATTTTGTTTTTTTTTTAAATTAAATGAGTTATCTGAGTCCAAACCCAAACCAAACCCGCAGATCCAAACTNATTTTTTATTTTTTTTTATTTTGAGGAATTTAAAGTATATATGAATTTATTTTGTTTTTTTTAAATTAAATGAGTTATCTGAGTCCAAACCCAAACCAAACCCGCAGATCCAAACTGGATCGAACTCACGAAAAATCAGAACATAACTAAACTAAACCAAACCAAACCGAACAAAATAGTATCTGAATGTCCACCTCAAATCAAATGTAAAAAAGTTCTTGGTAACAAAATATGTTCTAATTGTAATATTTAAATACAACATATTTTACCGAACTCACTCCGTGCAGGACACGGATTATCATCTAGTTACCATATGAAATGTCAATCCAATTACCACATTATAATTTTAGACAGATCGATTCTTATCCCCTGGCTATATATTAAATGAGAAGCATTTTGAAAATGATTACCTCAATTTTGTAGTACAGTAAAACCTTTATAAATTAAAAATCGATAAATTAATATACACTACTCTATAAATTAATATAATTTCATAGTCCCAAATTAAGTTTTTGATTCAATTATTATATATATAAATTAATATCTCTATAAATTAATAAAAAAATATAGTTTTGGTGTAATCCCAACATTATTAAATTATAGAGATTTTAGTGTATTTTAAAAAAAATTCATTGTCCACATGTCATTCAATTATGATGCTAATTTATCATATGTGTGATGGTTAGATTGAAATTGAAAAATTGAATGATCCAATGTAATTTATTTCTTTTATTTCTTTAAATAAAACCTACGGAATCACCATAAATGATAATTAGTGATTCAAATAATAAAATTGGATAAAAAATTACATCTGCTCTATTTTTTTGTTTAATTTTATATAAATTAATAATTAAACAACCAATTTAGCTAAAAATTAAAATTTAGATTTTTTTCATATATGCTATATTTTTAATTTTAAAAACGACAATAAATGACTAATATTATTATGTTAAAACTAATGATCAAATGTTTAACATTTTTACTATAAAAAGATACACATGATTTTAAAATCATATGAGTAAAATGTATCATTTAATAACAAAACAAATATATGTTATAAATAAATTTCTCACGATTACAATTATAAATGTTCAGCTGATCCCCTATATATTAAATCACTTGAGTCAGTTGAACAATATTTTAGTAACAATTAACTGCAACTGGGTCTTCTTATTTTCTTAGTCGTTCTTTTTTGATATTTTTGCTTTATTTTAACAGTAACTAAATTGAAGTAAAAATTATAAATTTGATGGATAACAATTAGTTGAAATTATTAACAATTTTCTTATCTTTAAACAAACATAGTTGTGTTCAATCGAAGACATATTAATTTGATGAACATTAAATATGGAAGAATAGAAAAAAAAAATTCATGCTTCTGTTTTGTTTTTTAATTTTCATTTTTCAAAATTTAGAGTTTTGATATTAATTCTAGATTTGGTTATTTTATTATATGATATAAACTTTTTTTTGATTTTTAATCTTTTATTGAAATATATAATATTTTTTAATAAATGATTTTTTGANTTCATGCTTCTGTTTTGTTTTTTAATTTTCATTTTTCAAAATTTAGAATTTTGATATTAATTCTAGATTTGGTTATTTTATTATATGATATAAACTTTTTTTTTTGATTTTTAATCTTTTATTGAAATATATAATATTTTTTAATAAATGATTTTTTGACAACACATCTCTAAAATTCGTATAATATATAATATGATATCAAACTAAATAATTATGTTTTTGGTATAAAACCAAATAAATTGAAATCCGATGGTATATAAACTATATCAAACCGAAGTAAATATGGATTTAGAATATGAGTTATATTATTTAAACCTAAATACCGAAAAAAAACTAAACTGAACCGAAACCAATCCGATATTCGGATTAAACATCCTGATCCAAATGAAACCGAACTATTTCATCCCACGCAAAGCCAGGTTCTTAAACTAGTTAGTATAAATTTTGGAAAGGAGTTTAAAACCAGATTTATGCGAACTTTGTGACTTCAATCTAAATTAGACAATATCATATTAATCGATCATGGAATTGGACACGAGATCAGAAATAGAAAACCAACAAGTGGTGTTTAGAGCCCATAGAAAACGACACTCCTGTCAAAGTGTCATATGACTTGTGTCGAAAGTTTTTTTACCAAAAAATGTGGAGTTGAGAGGCATGTCCCATTGATAAAGACGGTGGTACCCGAAAATGAGCTCATGAACATCTCATTCTGTGTAATAGAACTACTCCAAGCTAAAAAGCAGCTCTAAAACTCAAAGAGGGACTTTGATCGAAAAAGATGTACAGAGGTAAAGAGTACACAAGAGTTTCTGTATCATTTCTTGATCATCTTTTCTTCTTTCTTTCTTTTTTGTCGAATAAACAATCAATCCTAGACTTACTTTGCATCTACATAACATTTTGAGAGCCATGCCATATTTCAAGATATGCTAACATGATTAAGAAAATGGGAAGAGATAGATATGACTGTTAGTTTTTGCCGGGATGACCCAAAGTCATAAGCTCTCTTCATGTTCTCATCAGACACAACAAAACAACATAGCCACAATAAACAAACCTAAGTTAACTTAGACCACCACGGAGAAGTCTATACAACTGACTCTGCCACCATAACTTGTCTTCATCATCTCTCCGATCTCTCTTTTTCTCTTAGTTTTGGAACAGCACCATACAAGACATAATCACAATCATGACGAGATAGACAAGAAAAAACCCTAACTTACTAAAATCTGCACCAAAGAGCTTCCAAGTTATGACTAACTTGCCAGCCCCCCCTGTGGCTTGTACCCACGAGAACCTGGAGATTATCTTTTTCTGCGCTTCGTTTCCACCTGAAGACAACAACGCCATTGTTTACATCAGCCTCAAGCTTCTGAACACTTAAATGAAACTTATAAATGCGGAACAAACGAACCTTGACATCATCAGCTGGAGATGCAGCAAACCCGTTCTGCGGTTTCTTGACATCATCATCAGAACTGCATTCAGCACACACAAAGTGGTCAAGCTTCTTTGCTTCTTCAATCGTCATGCCCACACACGCAGGATGGTACCTACAACATCAAACAATTCGTGGAAAAACGATATCAAAATCTCTCTCTCGTTGAACAAGAAGTAATGAAGCTAATAAAATAAACATATATCAACAGTTACCAGTCTTTGCAGCCTTCACATTGCACCATGAGATCGTCTGGATTATAAGGCATTTCACATTTGCAGTACCTTCACCACCAAAAAAAAAAACAACTCACAAAATAAACTTTAAGAAAATTGAATTCTGAGCTGATTACTTTATTAACAACTTACACAGCAACACGGTCAGGGGTAAAAGCACCAGTAGCAGCCTTGTACTCGAACCTACAATAATAATCCTCAGCACCAACGTTCTCGAGCCTCGTGTAGTTCTTGAAGGTGTGAACAATGCACTTTCCCTCGATGGTGTGTGCGCTCTGAACGTCGAAATGGTCAGACAAGAAAAGCTCTTTGGCTCCATGGAACTGTCTCCTACCGCCAAGGGACTCCTCAGGGCGGTAATACCACCGACAGTGCACCTTCACGTTGTTCCTAGCGTCGGCTTCGATCTTCTCAACGCGTGCCACGTACGGTGGCTTGCCAGCATCTGAGGGACGCATCAACACACAGTCTCCAGCTGCAGATAACAAACCTCAAAAGATTATTACTTCACAGCTCATCATCATGCTCAAACTCTACTAAACTGATATCAAGTACACTATGTAACAAGCCACCATACAAAAAGTAATGGTCTTTTAGAAAAAAATCATCAAAGAGACCCAAAAAAAAGGCAAGTAAAATTCTTCTCAGAGAGACTAAAAAAAGTTTAAGTAAATTTACATAAAACAAAGCCCAAAAAGCAAAACAACTCGCTGATATATGCATCTCTGCTTCGGAACAAGAGAGCTACACAAAGATCACAACTTTGCAACATTACATAAGACCAAAGTGAAGTTATAAAAGGAATGGAATACACGCTAAACAACTACACACCAACAAGACTATGAAACATTGATGAAACTATATGAATAGAAAACAGAACTAAATCACACATTTTGCATCAACGCAACATAACGAGCTACAATGCAGATGAATAGAGATGTAGTAAAACGAATTATTAGTAACAAACCAAACTAAAAAAGTAAGTAAATTTTACATGAAACAAACCCGAAACCAAAACAATTAACTGATATTACGAAACAAGACAAGTACAACAGATCACATTTTTAACGCCATTGCACTAACCAAAGTGTATGTAGCTAACACACACAGCATTGAACAAGAAGATAATAAGAAACAATTGTGAATCTAAAGAGACATTGTAAGATATCGAGCAAACCCCTTTCCTTTTTTAAAATGGAAATAAAAATTTTAAATAGAAACAAGCACAAGAAAGTATAATTGGAGTACCTCTGACGAGTTTGTTGGTGCCTTTGATGGTGTAAGAGTCGAGCTCCTTCCTCCCAGTTTTGATTTTCGACGGGACACCAGGTCGAGTTTTCGCCATTGGAAGCCTAAACACGTACCTTGAAATGTACAGAGATTGAAGAAGATCCAAGGATGTGTGTGGATCGATGAGATGAGGAAGAAGGGGGGAGGGGGGGATGAGAGTGAATCTGGAACCCTAGATTCTCTTCTGGTGAAGAAGAAGAAGATGAGTCATTTTGCAATTTGGGACTTTTACTATTTGTCAAGCCCAAATTTATTATTTTGCCCCTTCTGTCTCATTATACATCTTTTTTATGTCATTTGCAGTTTGAGAGATTTAGTACTCCCTCTGTTTCAAAATATTTTGGAGAATTTAGATGTTTTTGGTATTTTTATATTAGTTTTTAGTTTTATAGAAGTTTGTCTGACCAATAATGTTTTTATAGCTTTTTTTATGATTGGTTGAATTAGTTTTTATTTATATTTTAAATAACATTTTTTAGATAAAAGTGTTTGTCTTAATTCTTGTGCAAAAACCAAAACATCAACTATTTTGAAACAAATGGAATATAGTACAAGGGATATTTATTATTATTTTGCCTTTTTTATTTTACTATGAATGTAACAAATTTTGGAAATGTATTTACTTTTTTTTTCTTTTTTTTCGTTTTTTGAAAAAAATACTTTATTTTCTTCAGACCAAAAATTATATTAAACGTACTGCATATACGTTTGATTTAGATTTAGCGTCAGAAACAATTAGTTGCAATTTTTTTAAATTAATCAAAAGCTTATTACATTAATATACGTTATTTAGCGTATTTGAAAACGATATGCGTCTGATAAATTTTACCTGAATAATCGCTGATAAAAAAAATATTATACTGAAAAGAAATAGTGTGTATAAGCTACGAAAAAACAAATTAACCATGAAATTACAGAAATCAACGCTATTAAATTAATATCGCATTGCTTTAACCGATAATTCTGTAAAATTTTAGTCTAGATATATCTATACATATATATATATATATATATATGTATATATATATATATCTTATTTCAATAGTAATGGTAAAAGATTTATACTATAGATGGTAAGATGCATACAAATGAAGAAAGGGAATTGTACGCAAAGCAAAAAAAAAGGACAATTGCAGTGTATATACATAAAAACAAAGTTAATTAGCTGTTCGGAAAAGAACTGTACATGCTTTTGATATGCCTTTTATAGCCCTATATTGTGAATAGTAGTGGAGGAACGTGCCTAGTCTATATGAATAATATCCTAACTACCTCTAGTGCAATTATGAAAGTGTATGGAAGTAAATATCGAATTGATCTTCAAACCTACAAAAACAGTTTTCATTTCCATTATCAAGCATCCACCATCCGAGCTCCCAACATCGAAGCTCTTTTTCCTTGTTTTTTTTTGTGTTTACTTGACGGAGTATACGAAGTAAGTTCTTGGAGGATTAGCAGAGGGTTTGGTGGAATCGACAAGGAAAGAAGGTGGTGGTGATCGGCGGCGGAATCGCCGGCTCCCTCGCCGCGAAACTTCTTCAGTTCGATGCTGACGTCACCCTCATCGATCCGTAAGTTGTTTTTTCTTT
>OVBX01004971.1:0-12969 GCA_900406325.1 Erucastrum elatum
AAAAAAATTCATATAATTTCAAATGAGATGATGCAAAATAAAAGATAAATAAAAAAAAATGCAGTCTATCTAACTAGCACGAATTTATCAATTTAAGTTTTTAGGCATGTTTACTATCATATCTAAATATTGATATATATATATATATAAAATGTGAAAATAATATTTTCACAGCATAATATACATTGTAATATGGAGTCAACATTTATAAATTAATTTAAATCATAATTTAAATTAATAAGTTTCTAATAAATAATAAACAGTTCAGTTATTACATTTTCAAATTGTCATGCATATATTTATGAATTAAATTTCTTTTGTAGTAACTATGCAAAGATTACAATCAAATTAATAAATTTCATATGATCATATACATATTTTGTTTTTTAAAATACTGTTGAAAAATGTTCTAAATTATAAAATCAACAATATTAGCAAAACCGGCGCGTAGCGCCGGCAAACCCCTAGTTATTATGTATTTTTCTGTTTTTTTTTCTATTTCACCTTCGCTTTTCCTATGTTTCAAACATTTGCGTAATGGTATGTGTTAGATTTGGGTTTATTATGGGTTTTCAACTTAAAATCAAATTAACAATTAGTGGATTGGCAATATCCCTCTATATATTACTTAATTATTTTACCAACTACTGATGTGAGAACAAAATCCATGGAGAGACCCGACATCGAGTCTTTATTCATTAACACTCCTCCTCACGCACGTGCGTGGATAATTGTAGGAATACCATCCACAGAGTAGTCTAACATCAGATGATTTTTTTTTAATTTAACTTTGAGCCATAAGGATCGACTGCTCTGATACCATGTTAGTTTCGTGTTTATTATCGACTTCCAACTTAAAACCAATTGACAATTAGTGGATTGGCCTTAACATTTATATATTACTTAATTATTTCTCTAATTACCGATGTGGGACTTTATTCATGAACAATATCTCTTTGGGAGAAGAAATGAAAGAATTGTTAAAAGATATATAAATAAATAAAGCAAAAAGGTTTAAAAAGTATATCAATTGAAGTTTATGTTAAGAAACCTAGAAAATATCAAGGTTTTATTGTATTTTGGTTTGGTAAAATGCTAGATTAGGTTTTATTGTATTGATTTAGGTCAAAAGTATAACATACAATTCATCCTCATCCAATCTGATATCTACACAATCTTAGTGAACGAATGTTTACATAACTGTTTTAACCGAATATATAGAAAATGTATCCATGCCGACAGATTTATGAACATTTTCATTCGTCTACTACAACATGAAATCATCACTACAACGACCATATACATCGACAGATTCATGGAAGACTGTGACAAAAATTCTGTCACTATTTGTAACTATGTGGCGAAAAGTAAAAACGACATCAAATGTAGCATACATCAAAAATGGCGCCGAAATTTTTGTTGCTGTCCGTTATGAATTTCAATGTTTAATCGTCTCTTTCGATTCGTAGTATTAATTTACTTTTTAGTAGTAATAATTTACGCTATGAATCATCATATACTATTATGATACAGAGAGTTCATGTGTCCAAGTGCGAGATGGAAAATCAAAAGTATTTCAAGTACATATCGTGGATATGTAATTATATATTTATATATGTGGATTCAAAATAAATCACGTACTGTGTTTGGATGCATCAATGGGATATGGGAACAATGTGATCACTTAAACTAACATTAAATCAATGAATCACACGTTGAATTATTCAAATACTCTTTTAACGGGTACAAGCCATTTATATATGTCAAATATATGTATATGATGCACTTCAGAAATATCAACACATTAGAGAATAGAAATGTCAAATATATGTATATGTATTTTAACTTATTTATTCAGAAACACTTAAGGTTAGAATGTTCGACAAATGGCAGCGGCGGTCAATTAAGTTTGAGATTTGGCAACCATCATCCTAGGGTTGGGCATATTATTCATTAAATTTGAATTGATTTGTTATTCTTTTTGATTCGATCCAAAAAATTTAAATGCTCATAGTTCTTCGGAAAAAAATATAAAAATCATTATCTATTAAAACGACAAATTGCAAATAATAAAAATTTCAACATCGGATATCCGCTCTGCTCCGTATTTTTGCAAATAGAAATATATCTACAATTAAATAGAGACTTGAAAATGTATATTTTATATAATTATTATTTAACATATTATTTTAATAATTATATAGAAGTATCATATTAAGAAATAAATATATAATATTAATTTATAAAACTACAATTTTCTATTTTTATAAAAATATTTATTAGTTTCTAAAATTTATTGAATGTATAGTTTCACTAGTTTTACCTTTTTTATATTATGTAAACATTATTCTTAATACAAACTTGAATTAGTTTTCTAGATTTACTTATACTGAACAAAGTTGATGAGATATTCGTAGGTATCCGTAAATATTTACAAATATCGGTAAATTTTCCGGATACTCAGAAAACTGGATATATGTATTTTCCAAAAAAAAGTAAATTGAAAAATCAGATATATGTAAATTACGAGCAACTTCGAAATACCAAAATTTACGGTACTATCCGCTTTGTGCCTACCCCTAATCATCAACACAAACATGTTCAATTGTTCTGAAGACCAAAAATATAAGCTAACGCAAATTCAGTCAATTGTATATATTGTCTTCTTTTATGTTTAATTACGTCATACTAACATATTACTCATATATAAAACTAGGTGATTTTTCCGTGCTCATGCACGGGCATAAATATTTATAAATTAAATAAATTATAATAATTGATTGATATTTACTTTAATTTTATTAATTTATAATTTTTTATAATTTATATTAATAATATTATATTAATTTAATCATACATATGATTTTAGATATTTTATATCTAATCAGTATTGTTATTTTTAAAGTAAATTTAATTATCTTTTGGACATATTGAATTTCTTCTATTTCTTTGAATTCAACTATAATATTTTTATTCTAAATATATTATTGTTTTTAATTAATTTTCTTATTTTCATTTAGGTTGATTTTTATCTTAGATATATAAGTATATTTTAGTAATATTATGTATAACGTAAGATATATTGTGGTTAGAATGACATAAAAATAAACTAAAGTATCTTTCCCAAAACACATAAATTGATATAATAATATTATTATAAAGTCTCATGCATATATATAAATTTGCAAAAGAATTTAATTGTAACAGTGAGTTAATATTTTATTTTTTCATTTGCTCATATGTTTTAAGTCATCTTGTAATTTAAATTTAGAAAATAAACAATTTTTATTCTATAATTATATATTCTTATAAAATAAATAAAATATATAGTTTATTGGAGTTAAATCTATGATTTTACTGGATATGTCGTATCAAGGACCTCGGTTTATGTGGTGTAACAAGAGAGACAGTGGCTTAATTTGTAAGAAGTTGGATCGTACTTTGGTTAATGAAGTTTGGTTGAGGCATTTTCCGCAATCCTTTTGTGTGTTTGAGGCTGGAGGTTGTTCGGATCATCAACGTTGTAGAGTAGTGATTAAAGCAGAGATAATGAAACCAAGAAAGCCATTCAAATTTGTTAATGCGCTGGTGGATATGCCGGAGTTTATGTCAGTAATTGGAGAATTCTGGTCAGGAACGGAGGTTTTGTTTACTTCCACTTCTGCTCTATTTAGACTGTCTAAAAAACTGAAAGCTTTAAAGCCGGTCTTGAAGCGTCTAAGTAAAGAGAAAGTGGGAGAGATAGTGAGGAGGACAAAGGAAGCATATAAAATCCTATGTGAAGCTCAACAGAAGACATTAGAGAACCCTTCTCAGGTCAATATTGAAGTCGAATCTGGAGCCTATAGAAGATGGATTTTCTTATCTACTATAGAGGAGAGAGTCTTAAGTCAGAGAGCAAAAATTCATTGGCTTGAAGTGGGAGATGGAAACAATAAGAGTTTCCATAGAGCGGCTACAGTGCGAGAAATAAGAAATTCAATCAGGGAGATAAAGAGATTGGATGGTTCAGTTGCAGAATCTCAGGAAGAGATAAAACAGGAGGCTGTGAGTCATTTTTATCAATTCCTAACTCATATTCCTTCGGAATACAGAGGTGCAAGCATTGAGGAGTTAAAATCTTTATTGGATTATGAGTGTTCAGAAGAAGAGAGGACGGGTCTAATGAAAGAGGTTTCAATGGAAGAAGTTCGTAAAGTTCTTTTCTCTATGGCAAAGGATAAATCGCCTGGTCCAGATGGGTTCATTAGTGAATTCTATAAGGCTTCTTGGGCAATCACAGGAGGGGTTTTTTTTACTGCGGTCAAGTCTTTCTTCGAAAAAGGATTTTTGCCAAAAGGCATTAATTCCACAATTTTGGCGCTTATTCCCAAGAAGAATGATGCAGTATATATGAAAGATTACCGACCTATCTCATGCTACAATGTAATCTACAAGGTAATATCAAAAATATTGGCAAATAGGATGAATAAGCTTCTTCCTCTTTTCATCTCCTTGAATCAGTCTGCATTTGTGAAGGATAGACTAATTATGGAAAATGTCTTATTAGCTTCTGAGTTGGTTAAAAGCTATCAAAAAGATTCAGTGTCTGAGAGATGTGCAGTTAAAATTGACATTTCGAAGGCCTTTGATTCTGTTCAGTGGTCCTTTTTACTTGATGTCCTTGCTGCCTTAAATTTTCCAGAGAAGTTTATTTTGTGGATCAAGAAGTGTATAGAGCTAGCCTCGTTTTCGATTCAGGTCAATGGCGAGCTAGCTGGATACTTTAATACCAAGAGAGGGTTAAGACAGGGTTGTGCTTTATCTCCTCACCTGTTTGTCATAAGTATGCAAGTCCTCTCTAAGTTGTTGGATAAAGCTGCGACAGAGAAGAAGATTGGTTTTCACCCTTGCTGCAAAGAGCTTCACTTGACTAACATTAGCTTTGCAGATGATGTAATGGTGTTTTCGGATGGGAAGAAGAAATCAGTAGAAGGTATTCTGGATGTTTTTAAGAAGTTTGAGAGTATGCCGGGCCTGAATATTAGCCTTGAGAAGTCCATTCAGTTTTTGGCTGGTGTAAAGGAAGCTGATAGTGTGGCTATATTGGATCAGTTTCCGTTTGATAAGGGATCTCTTCCGGTGAGGTATCTAGGCCTTCCTCTGCTAACTAAAATAATGAATGTCTAAGACTACAGTCCTCTCATTTCACGAATTAGAGCTCGCATCTCTACTTGGACAGCGAGGCATCTCTCTTTTGCTGGCCGGCTTCAACTTATTGGCTCTGTGCTTTACAGTATCACAAACTTCTGGATGTCAGCCTATAGGCTACCAAATCAGTGTATTGAAGAAATTAGCAGTATTTGTGCTGCTTTTCTCTGGTCTGGTACGGTTTTAACAACGCATAAAGCTAAGGTGGCATGGTCAGATGTATACACACCTAAAGATGAAGGAGGCTTAGGTCTTAAGAACTTAAAGGATGCGAATAAAGTTGCTTGTCTGAAGCTAATCTGGAGGCTTATCTCTTCAAGATCTTCGCTCTGGGTTAAGTGGATATGGAAGTACCTTATTAGGAAGGGGTCTTTTTGGAGTTTTAACGAGAAGAGCAATCCAGGATCATGGATGTGGAAGAAGCTGTTAAAGCTTCGACCCTTGGCTATTCAGTTTACGAGAAAGGAGGTTAATAGTGGTTCCATTACTTCTTTTTGGTTTGAGAATTGGTCTCCACTTGGTCAACTGATTGAACTAATGGGAGGAAGAGGTTGTATGGATCTTGGTATTCCCATAAACTCTACAGTGGAGAGTGCTGTTCAGATGTACAGGGGGAGAAGACATCATCGGTATCAACTTCTTAGACTGGTGGATCATGAAATTATGGTTCTTATGAACAAAGGTCTAAACCATATGGATGATATATGCCTTTGGAAACAAGATAATGGAGAATTCAGAGATATATTCAGCACCATTCATACGTGGAATCTTGTCAGAGATCATTCTTTGAAGGTTAGTTGGCATAAAGGAGTTTGGTTTAAAGAAGCTACTCCAAGACATGCTTTTTTTAGCCTGGCTTGCTGTTCGTAACAGATTGGCAACATGAGATAGAGTTCTTAGATGTAATCCTCAAGCCATTTCTACTTGTTGGTTATGTCAACAGGGAATGGAAACGCGTGACCACCTGTTTTTTGAATGTAATTACACAAGAGAAGTTTGGTCAAGTACGATAAAAAATTTGATGGGGACTGGGCATATTTACAGATGGTCGAGCGTGTTGCAGGCTGTAGAGAGAAGGGCCTTCATAGGAAAAGCTCGACATTCCTGCTGGGATATAGTTTTCAAGCAGTGCTTTACGCAATGTGGCATGAGAGAAATGTTAGAAGAGTAGGAGAAGCTCCTCAACCACCTTCTTGTTTGATCGCAAAGTTAGATAAACTGGTAAGGAACAGAATTTCTGCTTTAAGAAGGGGGACAGGAAGGAAGTATGATCAGATGATGGAAGCCTGGTTTGCTAGAGAGTAGAGGTGGAAGATAGGAGTTATGGAGACATATTACCGAATTTTGAGTATTGTAAATTTTTCTAGATAAAGTAGCAGACCAAAACTCTGTAAAAAGGTTTTTTTGAATTAATTTAAAAATTCTTTCAAAAAAAAAAGAAATTAGTCAAGTCATGCATGTTGTAGTTATTTGATCAAAAGATGTTTATTGTTAAAATTTTTTAAAATTTTTTTTATCTCTCTTAAAATATACAGTTAAAATGTGTTTGTTTTTTGAGAAATTATATTAGCTAAGTAAATATAATTTATAATTTTCTGTAATTTTAAGATATTATAGTAGAATAAATATATGAAAAATTAATATATATATATATATATATTTCAAATACTAATTATAAATCATAAATTATCTTTTGTCAATCNTTTTTTAAAAATTTTTTTTATCTCTCTTAAAATATACAGTTAAAATGTGTTTGTTTTTTGAGAAATTATATTAGCTAAGTAAATATAATTTATATTTTTCTGTAATTTTAAGATATTATAGTAGAATAAATATATGAAAAATTAATATATATATATATATATATATTTCAAATACTAATTATAAATCATAAATTATCTTTTGTCAATCAAACATATATCAGTTTATGTTACTTAATTATTTTATGCAATCATCTAATAAAATAGACAGATATATAAAAACATGTTCTATTACTTTGAATTTGTTTTTCTAATATCAATAGCATATGTGTGATTTTTTTTTATGGAATCACATTGTATAGAAATATTTTTTCATCTAAGAATATATAGATATAAGAACCAATTATATTACTTTGAATATATATATTCACACTGTGTAAAATTATGTTTTAAAACAAAAATATTTCTTATTTTCTAATATCAAGAGCATATGTGTGAATCTTTTTTTATGAAATCACATTACAAATATTTTTTTCATCTGAGAATATATAGATATAAGAAAAGTATTTTATTACTTCAAAATATATTTTATGTTATTTAAAAATATATTTTAAATAAAATATTAATATTTTGTGAACTTTCCTTTTTATGAAATCATATTATATATGCATATATTTTCGTTTGAAAATTGTTTTTTTATACTTTATAAATATTTCCTTTTTATTTTATATTGTTATTTGGAAAATTTTAAAAAGAAAAGAATAGTATTTAAATGTTTTTTATTTCATTAAGGGTATCATAGTAATCAACCACTCTGAGAGTTAACATAAGCGCGACACCTAGAAAAGTGACTTCTCAAATAATATTATAGAGATAAGAAGAAACCTTAGAGAAGGCGGCTCTTCCCCGACATCCGGCGTCAGAAGTCTTCCTCTCTCTACTCTCTCTGCTCTACTCGGTGGCGTCCTCCCCTCCCGACGAGATGCTCATTGGTTTGGGACTTCGGGGGTCTCTGTTTCGATCTGACCGCGGCATAGAGGAAAAAGGTGGGCTGATAGTGGACCTGGAAGATCGGCAAGTCGTGTGAAGAAACGTCTCTGGGTTGAGTCAGCTTTTAGTGTTTGGTTTTGAGCTTTGTCGTGGAGCTGACGGCTCTAATCGACGAGGTAGTGGCGCGTGGCTTCAGTTTTTGTGCACTTCCTTATAGATCTGGATGCCAGACCTGAAACATGAGCTTTTCACCCAGATTTGGAAGAAGCAGTACCAGTCCAAGGGTACTCATTCACCCTTTCTAACTCCAGTATACTTTGTAGTTAGTCTTCGGAGGCGTGCCAGAGTCTCTAGGGAGGATGCGTCTTCTTCTGACGAGTCTCATGAGCAGCCTTCTGTCAAGATTCCATCGGCTGTAAGGGCTATTCTATGGTCCAAGTAGAAGCAGGAGGTTAGGCAATATATTTTGAACAATGGAGATCTTGTATCGGTGTGTTGGTGTCCTTAAGGAGAAATTATTTGCTCTGGTTCTTGTAGACAGCGTGTGGGGAGTTTTGATGGTCTTTTGATTGGTCAACGAAAGTCTCTCGGGGCTCACAAGGTCAAACATAGGAGCAGCCTTTTTGCAGTACCGTAAAGAGTGTTCATTCCGGCAGAGCTGATCCTTCTCATCGCTGATGAAGCCAAAGCCTCAACCCGTATTTTCATCAAGATGCAAACTCTCATCGCTGATGATGTGGCAGGTCATGTATATCACTCTAATCCGTTGGTACCTGCTGCTATGGGTCTGAATTAATATTCTCATGTTAGGTTTGTTTTGCAGGCTAAGGAATAGAGTTGTACCTTTGTGTTTTGAAGTGGTAGAATTAGGTGTTATAAGAGATGGTTCATTCCCAGAAGCTCCCAGGCCCGCCTCCCTAGGCGCCTCCATTTCATGGCTCTCCTCCGATCCAAATCCGGCGCTCAGTCTTCCTCCTCTTGAAGAAGCTCGTTCTCCTCTTCCATGGCATCAAAGGGTAAAGCTCCTCTGCTGCGGTCAAGACCATCGCTCATGATAGCTCTGATACCGTTGGAATCCCTCTTTCTCACAGAGCCACCAGAACCGCCGGATCCTCCAGATGCGACCTTCACCCTCTTTCAGATCCCGTTCGTAGGTGAATCCCACAACCCCTCTCTCCCATTGATTTCACAAGTCGTAGATCTGGCGTTTGGTTCCACGAATGGTGTGGCTCTTTGTGTGGTCATGAGTAGAGAACACNGTTCAGATCCCGTTCGTAGGTGAATCCCACAACCCCTCTCTCCCATTGATTTCACAAGTCGTAGATCTGGTGTTTGGTTCCACGAATGGTGTGGCTCTTTGTGTGGTCATGAGTAGAGAACACTCTGCCATCGTACGCTCAGCTCTTCCTCCATGTACCGGTGTTCCCGACCTCTCTCTCCAATCGTTTGGTGTAGAGTTTTTAATCTTCTTAACCTTTGGACTTGTGAGTTTGGGTCATGGTTCATGCGCCAATTTGAAAAACTTAGTGGTTTACATGGCTATACAAACTCAAGAGTCAGAATATCAACTAGAGCGTTACCTTTCAAATTCAGTCATAAGGGCTTTTTTGTTTCCTCTGCAAGACATTTGTGTGGACATGACTTTATTGGTATGTTTGCTAGCTGTTCGCAAGCCTTCCTCTCTCCAGTACGCAGCATTGCAAAGTCTTGAAGACTGGACTGTGGATGTTGATACATCGGGAGTGGTTTGTTTTGTGGCTACAGCTCAGCTAAATGTTTTCAAGTCAGATGCTTTCCACTGTCTAGCTTCAGATTACAGGGTTCACCTAGCCCAAAGCTTAATTGCAGTGTCGGTTTACGGGGTTCACCTAGCCCAAAGTCGGTCCCAATCGCAAGGCAACATCAAGGAAGCAAACAAAGTACTTCTTCTCTTGCAAGATCGGGTCAGACAAACACCAAGGAGTCTTCTCATCGCGGTATGGAACGAAGACAAAGTGACAGCAAGATTGGAATGGGTTTTCTTGGGTTCAGTTTTGGAGACTCCATTCCATGGATCTACGGTCGATAGCTTCATCAGCTCACCCCTTTTCGTAGAGGCCAGTACGATTCGATCGACACTTTACGTGGTGCTAACCTTGGAGTTCTCCACACTCAAGGTTTTCTCCTACATTTCAACGCTCATCAGAGCTATTTCCGGCAACTTTCAGTCTACAGAAATCATCAGAACTGTCTCCGACATCCGCTTGATCTCCTCTGGAGTTGCATCAATCGCTTTCTCATATCTTCCTGGTTCAAAGAACTCGATTGTTGTTACCTTAGCCAAAAAGGCTCTTCATATTTTCTCTTATGTGTAATGGACTTCTGAGTTTGAGCCATGTTTTGGGTTCTTTCTCATTTTTTTTAGTATTAATGAAATTTCTGTGACAAAAAAAAAGAGATGGTTCATTCCCAGTTTTGGGATGAATATGTTTTCATAGTGATAGAAAAATACAATGCCGTGTTTGATAGGATAGCATATGATCCTTCTAAGTGATCTTAGACGATATGTTCAACATTGTATGTGTAGTTAAAATCTCTTGAGTTTGTAATTTTTGTATTCACAAATTGATAAATAAAAGTTGATGGTTGAGAAAAAAAAGTCATTGGGCAAACACTTATCTTGTTATGGTGGTATAAAACCCGAGTAGAAAGTTGCTTGCTAGCCCAAATAGCTACTTTTTTTTTCTTTTTTGAGTCACAGTTTTTGTATCGACCAGAAAATATATACTTTTGGTGTCNTTTGAGAAAAAAAAGTCATTGGGCAAACACTTATCTTGTTATGGTGGTATAAAACCCGAGTAGAAAGTTGCTTGCTAGCCTAAATAGCTACTTTTTTTTTTCTTTTTTGAGTCACAGTTTTTGTATCGACCAGAAAATATATACTTTTGGTGTCTTTAGTTCAAACAGCATGTGAAGCATTGCTGACATACTGCTTTATGACAAAACTCAAGAGGTTCATGAATAATACAGGAATCGGATAAAGAATTGAGTATTCCAAAAAGAAGAAGCCATGCATGTGTGTGAGTATAGAGCATAGTGAATAATTGAGCTGATCCATTGATTGTAGGGCTTGTTCGAGTCAGGTCAACATTTAGAAAATTTCATAATATTTTAAGATCAAATAAAAGTTTGTGTTTGAAATTATCTTACAAATTCATAATATTCTATATAGGGATGTGTGTTTGGATACTCGTTCGGGTTCGAATCAAATATTTCAGATTTTTGAGTATTTTCGGTATACGGATATAGAACTCGTTCGGATATTTTTGTACTATGGGTCGGATTTGGGTATTTTTAATTCAGATTCGATTATATCAGATCGGATTCGAATATTACATGTTTGGATTCGGATTTAGATATCTAATCTCTCCTGAATCAATATCCGTTTGGATATTTTATTATTTCAGTTCAAATTTTGATTAGGTTTTTTTTGAGGCCGAGTTTGGATATCGGGTAAACTACCCATCCCTAATTCTATATACCCAATTAAACTGACGTACAAAATACAAATATCCTAAATGGTCGATTTCTTTACCTATGCTCTAAGTACAATGGGGATACAAATCAAATCTCTAAATATTTATATATATTCATGATTCTTTTCGTCCGTCTAAATATCCAATTTTATTGATTTATAGCTACTGAATATTTAGTGTCCAAATATCCAGAAAATATTATATTTTAGTCAAATATCTGATTTGATTTATATAAATAGAACCAAATAAAGAAAATTTTAAAAATAATATAATAATATGTTATTGTAATAACTGAAAATTATTTATTTTCTAAAACTCTAATGACGAAATGGTCAATTTAATAAATAAAATATTGTAAAAATTAGACAAAAATATAATAATTTTACAATTTATATATAGATACATATATGATCCGAACACATATTCGTTATCAGAATATCAGTATCTACTATTTGTTTTGTTTTTACGAATATTACATATTACTATTTACTTTATTTTGTAGAATTATATATATCTAAATTTTTCAGTTTGAAACGAAACATATAAGAAATCCTAACAAATTTTATGGATATTTTAACTAACCCTAGCTCTCGTACTATGTTCCCGAGCGGGCCTAGTTGGAATTGAAGGAGAGATTAATGAGTCTTTCTCCGAAGAGCAGCAGCATAGCACACTACTAGGAGGACCAACATCGTCACATGATCTAACGTGGAGATTGATCGACACATGGTTGGTGCCTATTCGTTTCAGTTAAAAAAATATTCATTTGTCAGGAAGAGAGAACCGATCCCGAGGCAAAACCACGTGATTTGTTGAATGATATATGCATATTTTTATTCCAAATGGGCGCTTATAATCTTCTATGTTTCCCTTTTGANTATTCATTTGTCAGGAAGAGAGAACCGATCCCGAGGCAAAACCACGTGATTTGTTAAATGATATATGCATATTTTTATTCCAAATGGGCGCTTATAATCTTCTATGTTTCCCTTTTGATGATTACGCTTTAAACCGTTTTTATAATTGTGAACATGTACGTGGGGCCAATCTCAATCGTATCTTCTCACGTATTTTAGACAAATGTGGGTCCTAACGAAAACATGGGCTCTTACTTGCTCGCAAGTCACCCGCGCCTTCACTTGTTCTATGTGCACATGCTAATTGCTAATTAATCGTCCACCGACTAGATACGCATATGGTCTCACTCATCGTATAATATACGTTATCATATACGGTCAATTAACCGTACAATAAATGTTTAAGTACGAACACTAGCCCGCCAACTTTTTTTTTGACAAACACTAGCCCGCCAACTTTTCTTATCCCGCTTAATACTATAATTATGTAGATCATTTGTCACGGATTTGTATTATTACTCTCTTGTGGTAGACGTGGCAATTTTGTGTGATGATATGGACACATCTAAGTGTAACTTTATTGAGTTCATATAAAGAAATCTTTTGAGGAGTTTAGCCTTTTCCAATACAAAGCAAATAAATAGGCTACTATAATATTGATATTTTAAATTTACAATAATTTGGATTGAAAACATTTCTATATATATATATATATAT
>OVBX01004972.1:0-13760 GCA_900406325.1 Erucastrum elatum
TGGTGCAAAACAGTTCTTGTATATAGATGTGCATAATTAGAGTGTACCATGAGTGAAAACCTTATATGCATGAAAGGAAGCCATTGACTTCGGTTCATAAAATGAATCACATAGTGGTACAAAGCAGTTCTTATATATATATTTGTGTGTGTGTGTACATTTGGGAAAAAATGGATATTATTTTTTATGCGCCCTCTATCAGATTTTATCGCCACTTTTGATTCATTCTTTATAAACTTTAAATAATCAATATGATTTCCTTACAAATTTCCTAAGATGAATGGTAGTTTCATGAAAGAGGGACCTTTAAGGAAATCCATGGATAAGAAACACATCTCTCACCTTTCATGTATAGTGTTTGGTGGTCCAATGAATATGCATGCGGTGCAGCTACTCCACAAATTTCATTTTGAAAAAGTTAATTTGTCAGTCAAAAATCAAAATCCAAGTGGAGGGAGATCATGATCTTCTGCTGGCATGAAATGCCCAACAACAAAATGAAGCAAAACGTTTTCAACACATATTAGTCATGTGGTTGGTACATAAATATTCTAATACCAATCACACTTTACAAATAACGAAAAGCAACAAATCCCCGTTTATTTCAGATTCATTTGAAATAACCTTATAAAATTTAAGGTGTAATTTAATACAAAGCAAACTAAAACACAGCAACGCAAATCAAAACCCTGATAAGCTAAATTTATATCATTTAGGTAGTGGTTTTGTTTTACATATTCCGATAAAAAGCATCAATAACTTTTAACAATATCATAGAACATTTAGCATCGTTTCTAGTTTTCATTTTGGAGATCATGTGTTTGATCTGCAAACATTTAAATATGGTTTTGAATTATTGATAGTCCACAAAATATCGTCGTTTCGTTGTTTACAAATTATTTGCTTTTAAGAAAATCAAATATTAAGCCATTAGTCAAAAAAAAAATCAAATATTCATATCTACATGTAACCTAAATAGAAAAGTTGATTTAAGGAAAAGAGACGATAACTAGAACGATATTGATAACATGTTGGTGATGAAGTTTACAAAAAAAAAAAAAAAAAAAAAANAAAAAAAAAAAAAAATGTTGGTGATGATAGAAAGTTCGAGGAAAAAAAACATGTTGGTGATAGATATAATTGAAGATTCTTTTTCAACGGTTGCGATTTCTAAAAAGGAAAGTTTGAAAGCGAGGATAAAAATGCCAACTGAAAATATACAAAACTAATTCTTTTCAAATTTTAGATATATGTTTTTAGTTGAAAAAAACCCAATATTTCAATATTATTAAAACATAAACAATTTTTATCGACTATGTTTTGGACTACAGAAAAAGTTGTAACAGTCCAATTAAAATAGATCCATTAGTTATTATCATATAATATTTTTATTCTAACAAATATCTATTATAGTGAGCTATTTATTCAATATGCAACTGATTCCTAGATACATGCAAAAAAAATTAATTAAATATAAATATATCTAAATGAAAAACTGATATTGAACTTTTATATACACTGCACGTTTTATAATATTAGCAATGTAATTTAATTAAATTTCTTATTATTTTATTTAGTTGTACATTTTATATCATACTTTAGTTAATTTAAAACTATCGGATATCCGTTGGGATACTAATTAGACATTTAAATTTTTGTTCTATTTTATATCACAGCTTAGATTTTTTTCTGGTAAATTTGTAAGTACAAATCATGTTCGGATATAATCTTTCGATTTTAGTTCTAATTTATAATAAATCCTAAAGACCAATGTTTACAAACCCGATCTGAAAACTGAATTAGGCAACTTACCGGGTCACGGTTTATTGGATTGAACACGGGTGAACATATAAGAATTGTTTTATGTTTTAAAAAACATTTGAGAAAATATATAAGTTTGTTTTTTGTTTTTATTATCATTTTACATACGACAACAAAAAATATCAAAAAGTTTTTTTAAACAAGTTTAAAGTTATGACATAAAATAAAAACATATCAAGACTTAAAATCTATGTGTATTTAAATGTATAATGTGAATACTAAAGTTAAAATTTATTCAAAATAAACCACAAATAATTTAAAATTTATAATAAATTATAACAAAATAAAATAATGTTAAATCACATCAACTAATTTTTTAAAATATATTTATAATCCACATGATTACATGATCTTTTTATTTTTGAAAAAAATAATAAACTTTAATTTTTAGTTATAATACAAACATATTCCAATAATGTAACTGAAAAATCCAAAATAATAATTCAAAGTTATGTATTGGTTAGGGTTCCAGATTTCAAAGGTTATTATGGCTTAAACCAAGTTTTTAAATAATAGATTTTTTCTTAAAATCCAAACCAAAATACATACCAGGTCACCTGATTTACCGGTTTGACCACGGGTCCGGATCGAGTTTTAACATTTTTCAATGAAAATACAATTATATATTTTTTTTAGTAAAAAATTATCCCGCTCTTTGAAAGAGATATATATATATATATATCTAAACATAAGGATATACATATCTCTTCAAACGAAAGATCAACTCATCCAAAAACAAACATACATGTCTAAATATATTAGAGAAGAACCAAAAAATAAATAGTAAATAGAAGAAAAAATATATCCACCCTTCTAAATGGCGGCTCAATATCTAGTCAATACTATTAAAACATGAGCAATATTTATCAACTATTTTTTTGGACAATGAAAAACATTGTTGCAGTCTAACTATATTAAAATATCTTCCCTGTAAAAACAATTACACTAAATTATATAACCATTTGATAATATAGCCAATTACACTAACTAACCTAACAGTGTCCACCACATATTAATCAATTGTTTTTGCTTATATACATTACACAGTTCAAAGAAAACTATATGCACTTATTAATTACACAATTTATCACCAAATCGTTCACATCGTCATCGTTTGTATGTTTTTACCAGATGTTGTATATTCACACAATTACTATTAAGCATACACCCATCGTTTGTATTTATTTTAAAGTTGTATAAATGAACCAGTATTCCATTAAACCAGAGCTTGCATTTCTTCCTTATTGTTCAATGGCGCTTTGAATTCATCCAAGTATTGCTCGGTCAGTTTTCATTTGAACAAGGATTATTTTTGAATATACAATTTTTTAGAAACATATAAAAACAGTTGAATCAATTTGATACAGAGAGGATATTCCAAACAGAGTTGACTGATAAAACTCTGCTTTATCTAAATTCACTCGCTGAATCTATAACCACCTGTGATTTTTTTTTAGGTTTTAATTTAAATCAAAATAGTTCAAACTGATCGTTATATAATCTTATTGTCATATATATTAGATCTCCACAGTATATTACTTAATATCACATTACAACAACTTCAGTTGGGAATAACTGATTTATTATATTTGTGTATCTGGATTCCAAGAATATTTTTGATATCAAACGATTAATAAATTTAGTATATCGCATTATTCCAAGAATACTTAATTTATATAATATTAAAATAAATTTTGACCAATATAAAAATTAAAAATAATTTTTACTATAATTTACAGCTTTAAAATATAAGTAAAATTAATAAGGATGGGTTATATAAATGAATTATATTAGTTTCATAAAATTATATTATTAATTTTAATATCATTATCTATAAATAAAATTTGAAATAAAAATACAGGTATGAAATTTCTAATTTTCAGTAAATAAATTGTTGTAAAAAAACTGATGTCGTATATCCGGGTCGGATAAATACAAGTATAAATATATTAAGCTATTTTAAAAATAACTGAACGGTTTATATATCTCTTGAACCAAAAAAAAACAACCTAAAACCAAAACCGAACATCATATTTCAACATATTGGTGAACAAAAAGACGGGTTAAATAAATTTGTCAACAAAATATAAATAAATATCTTATGTTCCAACGAGAATCATCAAAATGCAAACTCTTAAGATTGATAATAATCTCAGACATTTAACAAACCTAGAAGATTAATGCATAGGATGATGACAAAAACAAATTTTGTCCGTCTTTTGAAAGGGCGGGTCAAACTCTAGTCTATATAGTATTAAAAGGGAAACATTCTGAAAAAATCTACTTATGTAAGGTTGTTGCACCTACTCATTAGCTAATTAAATTTTGGTCTTACCTTATTTATCTCTAACTATATATATATATTATTAATAATGATCCATATTAATGGCAAAATTATTGTTTGATTTTTTTCCTTTACCTACAAAATCGCCTGCCATATATACACTAAAAATCAAAACAAATTTGGCATATTTGAATTAATTAGGATTTAAAAATATAAAATCAGGTTGACTACTCATTTAGGATATTTATTGAATTCAGTTGTAACAGCCTACCAATCTTTATTTTATACGTTGAATAAGTGTATGGCCACATACTAAAAAGAATAAAGCAAAAAACAAACTCAAAGACTACATATATGCAAGTTATTGTATAGTTTCGCAAATGCTAATCTATAAAAATAATACTATTATACACGACAATAATATCATTAACTATTTCAAAATAAAAAATAATATAAAAATTCATGTTTTATTTAAAATGGCATATACATATTTAAAATATTTATTTGAATTTAAGTTATGTCCGTCATAAAAAGAGAAAATTTTGACTAATTTTTAATATCAAATTAAAACATTGGCTAAAAGTTAAGCTAATAAACAACTTGATAAACTATTTTCTTTAATTTTAATGTATATATTAAAACTTAAATCGTTTTTTTTTTGAAATATTAGCAGACATTTTGGGTTTTACTAAATCGGCCAGCATCAAGTCACATGTTAAAAGTGGATTTTTTAGGTTTTTAAAAAATTTAATTAACAGTTTTTTTTATTAAATATGAACCGGATTTTATATGGATCATCGGATTTATCAACTTGACTGTGGATTCGGATTAAATATGAAAACATTGATTATATCTTAATTTTTCTATCAATTATATATGTACCCCACTAAAAGGAGATAAATAATTGGGAACATTTGGAGAAATGCAATTATATGAAATTTTAATTTGAAAATTACACTGTTATTTATTTATTTTTTTGAAAAACACACTTTTGTATATATGTATTTACTAAATTATCCATTCAGAAATATTTAATATTG
Organism: Erucastrum elatum; assembly: GCA_900406325.1. Classification (NCBI taxonomy): domain Eukaryota; kingdom Viridiplantae; phylum Streptophyta; class Magnoliopsida; order Brassicales; family Brassicaceae; genus Erucastrum; species Erucastrum elatum. The sequence continues at coordinate 5,146 of OVBX01004972.1, forward strand.
TTATCGATATTATGACATTATATCTTCAGAGACAATCGATTCATGACAAACAATAATTCATGAAAGAGACAAAGAGCTAATGTGCAACAATGGTTTTGAAAGAGTTCTGAAAAAAAAAGAGAAACGTTCGAGAGACAGAGCTAATGTTCCTGATCGTAGTTTTTTGGTTGGTTGCTTCACCTGTGTTTGGTGAATTTATTAAATTAATAGTAGACTCAGTTCTGAAGAGATCCCGGATTACCATTACTAGTCTTCCATTTTTCAAAAATGATGACTCACTACTAAATGATATGTTAGGCGTTGTTCTCTCTTTTTTCTGTTCTTGAACAAGTAATTAATGAAAACTTACGTTTTTGACTTCGAATTATATATATGCTTATTTGAATTTGTCTCACACAGATTTATCTTAAACATAAGAATTCTAATATTATTAATTTTGAATTTATATTGTAATTATTGAAATATCTAATCTGGTTAAAAATGTCTTTTCATATTTGATAAAGTGTAGTTTTCAAAGAACAAAAAAGAAGGTGTAGTTTCCAAAATTTAAACTATTAATAGATGATTTTTCAAATTATCCCTAAATAATTTGTACAAATAAAATGCTTTCTTCATGTCATTTAAATGTAGATAAGCTTTTCTATGTGTTTTGAGCAAATTTACTCTAAGCAATAACATCTCAGCAATCATTTTTTTATGTTAGGGTATTTTTGTTTGGTTTTTCAGTTCTGCATATTCAGGAACCATTAAATTTTGTAATTAAGATATTTACAAATTTCAGTTTGTTATTTTGGTTTTCGGTTCAGTTCAGGTAGTAAAGTTAGAAACTGGGTAATATTAAAAAAAAATGTGTGTCAAATTTTGGTTCCGGTTTGGGTTTTCAGTAATTTCATATAATATAAGTAGAAACATTAGATAAGTCGGGGGAGGAGGGGGGGGGTTGTTTAAATAGCAGGTAACTTGAGTTGTTCATATAAAAATATCAGATAATTTGGATAAGTTTTGATATTGTAGATAAAAACATATTCAAGTAATTTAGTTTTTGGGTAATTTGATTTATAAAGAATATTTAAGATATATGGTTATTTAGAATTAAATATAATTAATACTAATAGGTTTGTAATTTTTATTTTAAAATTTGGGTACCTATTTGGTTCTTGATCTGCATCTGGTTCGTTATTTTTTATTCAAAAATATAGGATTATTTATGAAATTTTTTTGTCTTTGGTTTTGATATTTTGTTTAGCATTGTTCGGTTTCTCAATTTCAAATATATTTGTTGAGGTTTAAGAACAATTTTATATAGAAATTAATATAAAATATTTATTTTGAAAATAAAAAGTGCGTGTCAAAATCTAGTATTATATTTATAAATTGTAAAGCCAAGTCGATTATATTTTGTTAATTAAATTGTTAATTGAAGAGTTTATATGTTTTTAAATAGACATTTATCTGTTTTGTTTAAACTTATACATCAATTTTTTGTCAAGTTTTTGTGAAACTAAAATACTGATTTTTTATGTGGCATGTATTGGCAAACTATTTATAAATAGGATAAAATCTTGCAAGGACTTTTCAAGTTTTATGATAAATTTCTAGTAACATGCTATTCATTATCATGACACTAGTTTGTACAAAAACTTGTATTTAAACCAAAACGCTCACGATTTTTAAATTATGATTTTACCATTCTTTTTATCAATGATGTCCAGAATTATGACACCTAGCTGAATAATTCTATATAAGATCCACCAAATTGCTGGTCCATCCGGTCTGCTTAACCAGCCTCGTTCAAGTTAATTTCCAGTAAGACTTCAAAATTTATGGTTTACCCTAGTCCTGGACATTTGGTTCTCAGTTTCGTTTTCGGTTCGGTTTTCTGGTTTTTGATGTTTAGAATCTCTAAAGGTATTTACATTTTTTTGTTCAGTTCTGGCTTGCTTTCTTTTTTGGTTCTCGATTCAGTCTGGGAAACAAAATTATGAACCAACTAATATCTGAGGTAATTTTGCATCAAATTCGGTTTTGATTTCTCGAGTTAATACATATTTAAAAGTCAGAAATTTTGGATATTTGAGATTATATCTGGATTTTTGAGTTTTTGAATAATTGTTTTTTGATAATTCAAATAATTTTAAACATTTTGGATAAAAAAATATTCTGCTAATTTTTTTAGGTGGTTTGGTTTATAAGTAGAATGATTAAATTATTTAAATTTTAAATAAGTTAATATTTATAAGTATGTAAACAATTTATATCAATTTATATCTATTTGGTTTTTGGTTTAGTTCCAGTTCGAGTCCGGCTCTATAGATCTAGAGATATTGAATCCGCTCGAGTAATTGGTAGGATCTAATTTTTGGTACGGTTCAGTTTGGTTATTCAGTTCCCGATGAATATGTCCATGTTACTATACTCCGTTAGTCCAATCCATTGTTTTAAAAATCGGTTTAGGCGGTAAAGATCTTTTCAAACCGATTTATTAAAAAGTTAGTCTTGGCGTTCAGAAAATTGGTCTAGAAGCCTTCCTAAACAATAATCATGTATAAGTCGTCTAACCACCACCTAGCAATTTTTAGAACATTGATCGAAACTGTTATCAATTGTAGGTCAAATTTCACATCTCACGAATTTTTGTTTTATTTTGTGCACGTAACTATTTTATTTATTTATCACATGCATACTCATGTAACACTTGTAGGAGTGTGAACAAAAGGGTAATATAAAGTACAAGCAACCTGTTGCCCAGCAACAAAAATAGTACGGACTACAGGTCCTTATACATTCCAATGAATTTTGACCAAGAAAAAAATACATTCCAATGAAAAGGATAGACAAAAACAAGATACTGAAAAAAAAAAAAAAAAAAAAAAAAAAAAAAAAAAAAAAAAAAANAAAAAAAAAAAAAAAAAAGATACTGTACTTTGGAAGTTTAGACTATTATAAATTGGGCTCGGCCGTCAGTCGTCTCGATACACACCTTCTTAATCAGATAAATTGGGGTCACTTACATAACAGGCCCATGAATATTCCAAGAACCCTTATAGGTCATAATCAATATTATCTATTCAGGATTATTATTGATATTTTGTCTCTACAACTACTTGGCATATTACTTTTCTTGTCAATGAGATCGGTATCTATTCTATTAAAACATCATCGTAACATTTATACTATTAAAGTAGAATTCTATTGACCTTTTTACCTAAAAATATTTTTTCATTACAAATATTGCTGATTTCACTAAATACAATCAAGTAATATTAATAACACATCTATATTGGTTTTTTTTGTCGGATCCAGCCCATTGCCACACTGGATCTCTCTTGGGTCATTTGGGACGACTAAAAAATCAGATCAAAAAAAAATCAGATCCAATTTCCATATTTTTTTCCTTTTAGGTCATTGAATCTAAGTTCAAATAAGTTTTTTCAACCACTGTTAATATTTTGTATAGTGAACAAAAATTAAAAACTTTATTATTATGTTTTTTATTTTTTAATATAATTTAAGCATTCATCAAAAATTGAATATTTTTCATTGAAAACTATGAGTCTTTATTAAAAGTATACAATTTGTTTTATTAAAAACACTAACCACATAATAAAATTAGTTTATCAGAGTTATACCAATTTAATTCATTACAAAAATAAAGTTTAGTTTTTTAGAGATAAATAGTCATTTAAAATGAAACACGATAAATAAAGATAAAAAGTTTAAGCCTTTATAAAATAAAACACAAATATATGAAAATATGACATTTGTAAATATTTGTCAATTTCAAAATCTAGTATTTATATAGGTGTGGGCCAATATGTTTTTCATACATTTAAGAGACTATTATATCAAAATTAAATAATATCAAACATGTATATGATTACAAAAAAAAAGTAAATATAAAAATTAAATTGTTTAGAAAAAAATTTAGATGAAAAATATACTATTTTAGAGCAAATCATAATCTAGTATAAATATAAAACTAAGTGTATATAACTACATTTTATCATTTTATGCTAATGTCCATTGTACTGATGTACGCAACCTCCACCTTGATCCCAAAGCTTTCGGAACACACTCTTCTAAATACATTAGTAGTGGACAGTTATATTTTTGGGTTTTTGCAGTACATATACATAGAACATATGTAAATTAGCAAAGTGGACACGGAACTGTTGAGTTTTCGTTAATGGCGAGAGTACTCCTATAAAGCAAGTGAACCGATGATATATGGGCAAAAATCTAATTCCCCACTCCGCCGGTAGAAAGCGGTAGAACACGTATATATCATTTTTTATTCTGAACAGTTTTAAAACTCACCTCAAGCACTTATTTATTGTGACATGTATATAGTTTCACATCAACAATACTCGAAATCACCAGAATCACTTATCTGAAAATATCTTCGACACATTATCCTCTCTCATTGACGAGATATACTCCATCATTATTTAGTCAGCAGGCAGATCTAATTTCCCAATGTTACGAATTTCTGTAGAAGAATACATGACAAACCTTTTGTTATGTTTGAATTCTTGTATTTGGCATGTTGATATATCACCGACTACTTTGGCTTTGGCTTGTTGATAAGCCATGTGTTGGAAAATGTAACAACGTATTTCATAGTATAAAATATGTATTTACAAATCTGGATATAGTTGTGACTGTGTAGGACTAGAAGACTTTTTAGAAGCGTTGTTTTTGATACCAACTTTAATTACGATATCTCTCGTCTCGTGGAAAAAAACAAACAAAATACCAATCTAAGAGAAGTAGCCGGTAGCAGGTAAAACATAGTTGGATGCATTAGATTGCGATGAGGTTAGTATGGACTTTTTATGAATTTGTTTCGCCCGGTTCGCTAATTAATAAAAAGAATGACCACTTACCTAATTTACAATCTTGTTTTGGTTATTCAACCAAATGAGCCTATATTTTTTTAATAAAATTTAAAATTTATTGATTGTCAAGAGCAAAGAACTCAAATCTGGTTATTTACAACTCTTATAGCTTTGTATGAAAGAATTAAAAGCTTGGACTTCTCAAAGTATCTAGTAGACATAATGCGGTTACGAATAGTTTTGTCAACGATGCGGCCTTACTGATGGACAGAACGCCAGGTGCTGTTGTGCCGTTTTTCATTCCACTCTCTCCAAATGTGATACATGGTAACCTGGAACGCCAATCGGAGCAAAAGAGAGGTTAACCTGTCATATTAATAACATGGCAAATCTAAAATAAGAGTCATCTGGGTAGAAAACCATAAAATGAAAGTTATTTAGGCAAATAGACAAAAAAATAATTTAATTAGGTGGTTGGTCATATCAAGCAAAGCGAATTTACATTATTCTCCTCTTGCTCTATCCGTATAATAGATAGGATGTAATGCCCACATTATTAAGCTATATTAGGCATTTTTGAGAGAGCGACAAATTTTTTTAAATAAATAATCCCTAAAACATCAGCATGAGCGTGTATTTTCTGTGGCTGTTTAATATTGAAGCTAACTTGCTTTAATCCAGATCATTAACTATAAAATTGTTGAAAATATTAATAGTTAGTAATTTGTTAAAAAAATAAAAACTATAAACTCTAAAACCAAAATAAAAACTCTAAACCAGAATCTCTAAACTCTAAACCTAAATAAAAACTTCAAACTCTAAACTCTAAACCGTAAATCTAAATATAAATTAGAAATTCTAAACCCATATATAAAATTTAAATTATAAACTCAAATAAAAATTATAAACTCTAAATCTTGAACCTAAATAGAAACTCTTAACTGTGAATCTAAATAAAGATTCTAAACCCTAAATTCAAATAAAAATTTGAAACCCTAAACTTTAAACCCAAATAAAAGCTCTAAACTCTAAACCCAAATAAAAGCTCTAAACTTTTAATCTTAAATTTTTATGAGTAATTATAATACTTTAAACGGACAACTTCATTATTAATACATAAAGATAACAAATAAAAGGATATGGTACAACCGTACAAGATAGTTGAAACATAATTTTGGTTCAGTCTCTCTTAAGCCCATGTCGATTTATATAAGAAAAAATAGAGTAACTGAAGAAAAAAACAACACCAGATGTCTTGTTGCAGGGATAATAATGTCATTTAGGGAAGCTCACTTAGTCACTTTACCGTACGATACCGAGTATGCAAATAATCTTTTAAACGTGTCTATAGCGTGCAATTGCTCTAAAATAAATGATGATCTTATTTGACACTCCATTAACACTTAACGACAATAGGCAAATATAATACATATATATTATTTGATACACCACTAACACTCGACTACTGTATTTAGAAGGCTGGGTTCCGAAAGCTTTGGGATTAAGGTGGAGCTAACGTACATTAGCATAAAAGGTAGTTATAGTTATACAGCATCTGTCTATTTTCTGTAACAAAAATTTAAAGCGTTAATTACAAAAATAATAAAAATTAAAATATTAGGATCACAATAATTTTCAATGCACATTTGGAAAATAACATATTTATATAGTTTAAATGATATATATATATATATATATATATATAATATGAAAATATATTAATGAGACTTTGTATTCATAAGATTTATGATCATTCGTATCTTACTTGAAAAAAAACAAATAAACTATTGATCACAAAAATTTTAATGTGGACTTTCATAGTCGTTTAAAAAATAAAATAATATATAAATAATTAAATTTTTTTACTATATGTAACGTGATTATTTAATTTTTAATAGTATATAATTAAAAAAAAAGAAAAGAGAGAGTACAAAAATTTTAATTAAATATGTATGATTTATAATCATTAATTTTCATATTTATGTTAATTATATTAGATAATGTGTAATTTTTATTTAAGAAAATAATTGAGAATATTTGTTTGTATACTACCAATACTTTAATAAAAAGTCTAATATTTATTTACATGGACCAATTTATTTTCTAAGGATCATGAAAATCATCTTAATGATATGTATCTACAGAAACTTGTTGTAATGCTTCAAAATTAATAGATCAGGGATAAATGAATTAATATTAAATACTTTGAAGGTATTTCATGTAGTTTTCATATTTCGGTTGCATAGTGTAAGCTGTGATGTGGAATATATAGTTGTTTTTATTCGACTCTAAGGCTATCCACATTGGCAAACCTTTTAATTTCGAGTTCCAATGCATTCTTTTAGATTATTTTATTGTTTTAATTTTCGTTTTTTTTTCTTAAGAAAAAAAACCTAACCTATCGTGGACCGCCACGTGTCGTGAGGTCCGCAGAACAGTCAAGATACAAGTTTATTCCAGCGAACCTGGTTGATATAGGTTCACCAATCTGTCTTTATTTTATTAATTTTTTTTTCAAAAAGCGTGTGAACCTCTTCTATGATATCTCGATGCAGTTGCCCTAAAACTCGATATTATGAGTTTCCAAAGATAACACCTAATAAGATATCGAGCTTGCATTGTTTATTCAAGGGCTATCACAGAGGCTTAACGAAGAGCTAAAATATCTACTCTCTGAAGCTGATCAGTGACCACACTTAAGCAACTTTAGTTGGATAAGCTTCAAAAGATGTTACTTAGGAAGCAAGTTATTCATAAAGGAAAGTTTGAATAACTAATGAAGATAAGATTTATAAGTTCAATAGGTTTAGGATTAAGTTAAGGTTCCTAGATCATGATATAATAGGATAAAGTTAAGGATTCTATTAGCTATATAAGGAGAATTTAATGTAAGATGTTCTACACAAGAAAGCATAAAAAAGATTAATAAAACGAAGGAACTGTTTTGTTATCCGCAAGTCTTACAAACATATACGTTATAGTTCGACTTTAACTAACTGTAATAATCAAAGAAGCAGAAGCAAGGCTTCGTATAAATAAGAGAAAATTATAATCTTATACAAAATACAAAGATAAGTAAATCGAAGCCAAATTAAAAACATGCTACCTAAAATTGCACTCGGGTATATTCCAACAACTTAGAAACAAGAGGTAAATTTTATACTTTGCCCAAAAAAAGAGGTAGATAATTCACAACCAGTCAAATAGTATATAATAAATCCCGATTTTAAACCCATAGGGATAACATAAATAAAAAACACTTATCAAACTTTACCTTATCTACTTATATCTGTATATTTTTGGGTTAAAAAGAAGAAGAAGCTGTGAGAAATTACGGAAGGTAGAGACCATTCTGATCATCTTGGTGGTCAGAAGACCTCCATTGACTTTGACTCCAGTATGCATGATCGACGGTGCTCGTTAGATCAAATAGTGTTTGGTCCCCTCCCCCACTTCCCCAATCCAACGGTTCAAATCCCACATTAGGATCAACCTGAGCCGTTCGATCCCCAAACTGTACAGTATTACCTTCCAGCTTCACATGATCAGGTATACACTGTTGATTTGCGATTTTACACCCGTATCCAAACGGAGTCGTTTCAGTTGCAGTAAATTCCGAGAAAGCTCCACCGTCCGATGAACCTTGCCGGAATAACGCCGACCATTCTGTCACGTTTCCGCACAGTTTAAGATTAGGCATATCGGTGTCTAAAAACTATTAGTGATGGGCCTAACTCACACCCAAAAGCTAGCCAATGAGTGGAGGATTGCCCATAC